>PVJC01042717.1:0-14826 GCA_004026665.1 Murina feae
TGGCTCTCTCCGTTTTGGAAAAGAACCGCGACCTCCGGTACCAGCCCTTCCCCGAGCCCGTGCGCGCGCCTCCGTACCTCTGTACTTTGCTTCCGCTGCTGCTCTGAGTCTCAGACTCTTCTCTGGTTGTAGGATTTTCACTCAGCCAGCCGTCCTGTGGGTGCGAGTGGTGTCCGTGTGTTCTTTTCGTGGTTTTTCTTAGGGAAAGATGCATGAAATCTAATGAAACTACAGAAACCAGAGGGCGTGCCCGCTGACCGGCGGGCGGGAGGCCGGGCCGGGGTCGGGGGTTGAGGGCAGGGTGAACCAGGCGGTGCAGCGAAGCCTGCGGCGACAGAGTCTGAGAAGTCTGAGGAGATGGAAGAGATTGAGGCACTGAGGCTACTGAGGCGACTCTATTGATGGACTTTTAAGTTGTTTTCACACTTGGCTATTGTGAATAATGCTGTAATAAACACGGAAGTGCATATATCTCATTGAAATCCTCATTGAATCCATTTTAATTCTTTAGATAAATACTCAAAGTGGGATTACTGAATCATATGGAATTTCTGTTTTTGATTTTTTGAGAAACCTGTGTACTGTTTTCCATGGTGGCTGTATCATTTTGCATTCCCACCAACTGTGTACAAGGGTTCTAATATTTCCACATCTTTGCCAACACTTCTTACCTTTCTTATAAAAAACTAAAAGGTATGAGATGATATGTCATGGTTTTGATCTGTATTTTCCTGATAATTAGAGATTTTAAGTATTTTTTCCATACTTGTTGGCCATTTGTATGTCTTCTTTGAAGAATATTCAAATCCTTCACTCATTATGGCTAACTAGTATTCCATTGTGTAAATGTACCATAACTGTTGTGTCCACTCATCTACTGATGGGCACGTGGGCTGCTTCCAAATCTTGGCAATTGTAAATAATGCTGCAGTGAACACAGGGGTACATATATTCTCTCAAATTAGTGTTTCTATTTTTTTGGGTGTAAGTTCTCAGAAGTGGAATTCCTGGGTCACAAGCCAATTCCATTTTTAATTTTTTGAGATAACTCCATACTGCTTCCCACAGTAGCAGCACCAATCTGCATTCCCATTAACAGTGCACAAGGGTTCCCTTTTACCACATCCTTGCCAGCAGTTATGTTTGTTGATTTATTCATGATAACCATTTTGACAGGTGTGAGATGATATCTCATTGTATTTTTAATTTGCATTTCTCTGATGATTTCTGTTTGAGCATCTTTTCATATGTCTATTGGCCATCTGTATATCCTCTTTGGAGAAGTATCTATTCAGGTCCTTTGCCTACTTTTAATTGGATTACTTGTTTCTTTGGTGTTCAGTTTTATAAGTTTCTTATAAATTTTGGGTATTAACCACTGATCAGATGAATCAACGAATATGTTCTCCCATTTGGTGGGTTGTTTTTTCATTTTGTTGATGGTTTCCTTTACTGTGCAAAATATTTTTAGTTTCATGTCCAATTTGTTTATTTTTTCTTGTCTTTCCCTTGCTTGAGGAAACATACTAGAAAAAATAATGCTATGAAAATATCTAAGATTTTATGGGCCTCTGTTTTCTAGGATTTTTATGGTTTTGAGTCTAACATTTAACTTTTTAATCCCTTTGGAGTTTATTCTTTTGTGTGGTATAAGAAGGTGGTCTAGTTTCATTTTTTTTTGCATGTATCTGTCCAATTATCCCAACACCATTTATTAAATAAACTGTCTTTAGTCCATTATGTTTTTGCCTCTTTTGCTGATGTGTTAGAAAGTGTTCCCCCTTTTTTCTATTTCTTTGTGGAAGAGTTTAGCAGAATTTGTATAATTTTTCCTCTAAATGTTTGTTAGAATTCATTGATGAAATTTCATTGGTCCTGGAATTTACTTTGTTGGGAGTTACTGATTCAATATCTTTAGTTGTTATTGGTTTGCTAAGACTTTTACTGCTTCTTGAGTCAGCTTTGGTAATATTTCTGCTCATAAGAATTTGTCCTTTTTATGTAGATTATCTAATTTATTTGTATACAATTGTTTATAGTGTTCTCATGTAATTTTTTTACATTTCTGTAAGGTTAAGAGTAATGTCCCCACTTTCATTTCTGGTTTTAGTTATTTGTATCTTTTCTCTTAGTTTAGCTAAATGTTTGTCTATTTGTTTGTTCTTATCAAAAAGCCAACTTTTGTTGCTTTTTAAAAATTATCTCTATTGTTTTTAAATCTCTATTTTATCTTTGTATTAACTTTTATTATTTACTTTCTAATGTTAGTTTTGGGTTGATTTTGTGTTTTTTTTTAATCTTTATTGTTCATATTATTACAGTTGTTCCTTCCTTTTCCCCCCATGGCTCCCCTCCTCCCAGTTCCCACCCCACCCTCTGCCTTTATCATCTCCCCCACTGTCCTCATCCATAGATGTACGATTTTTGTCAAGTCTCTTCCCACACCCCCAGCACCCCTTTACCCCTGTGAATTGTCATTCCACTTCCTTTCTATGCCCCTGATTCTATTCTATTCACCAGTTTATTCTGTTCATCAGATTTTATTTATTCACTTGATTTTTAGGTTCACTTGTTGATAGATATGTATTTGTTGTTCATAATTTTTATCTTTACTTTTTCTTCTTCTTCCTCTTCTCAAAGGATACCTTTCAGCATCCAATCTAATAAAAGAGTAATATGCAAATTAGGTGTCACTCCATTACAAAGATGGCCACCCCATAGCCACAAGATGGCAGCGCCCATGGGCACATCCAATCTAATAAAAGAGTAACATGCAAATTAGGCATCACTCTGCCACAAAGATGGCCACCACCATAGCCACAATATGGCAGTGCCAAGTCCAGCTTAGCCCCGCCATTGAAGTGGTCAGGCCTGTTAGCCAGGCAGGTGATGGGAGACAAGGGGCCCGAGGGGCAGACAGATGATCAGAGGTAGCTAGGGGTCCCCTTCCCAGGCCAGAGGCCTCAGGCATGGTCAAGGGCAGAGCTGGTGATTGGAGAGGCCTGGGCTCTGCAGAGCCAGCAATCAGAGGGACAGGGGTGGAGCCTGCGATTGCAGGGTTCTGGGCATCGGTGGAGCCAGGAAGGCAGGGGTCTGGGGTCCCTTGCCCAGGCCTGTAGCCTTGGCCACAGACTGCAGTGGGGCAGAGATGGAGTCAGCTATCTCAGGGTCTGGGCATGGGCAGAGCTGGCAATGCAGGGGTCTGGGTGTCCTCTGCCAGGCCTGTAGCCTTGTCCAGAGGCTGTAGTGGGGCAAGGGTGGAGCTGGCGATGGCAAGGGCAGAGCCCATGATCAGAGGAGTCTGGAGGTCCCCTACCCAGGCTTGCAGCCTTGGCCAGAGGCTGCCAGTGGGACAGGGGCAGAGTTGGCAATGGCAGAGGCCTAGCTCTGTGAAGCCAGCAATCGGAGGGGCTTGGGGGTCTTCTGCCCAGGCCTGTAGCATTGGCCAGAGGTTACAGGCCTGGGCAGGGGTGGAGCTGGGATTGGAGGGGCAGGGGTGGAGCTGGTGATCAGAGAGAACTACAGAGGAAACACCTTTTCTTACTGCTCATTGGCTAAGCTCCCTGTATGCCACTGGTAATATTCTTAGTAACTTGGGTAATAAGAATCCAAAAAGGTGATCTAGGATTTTTCCACCATACTCCTGAAGAAAAAAATGAAGGTCCACTGCTGGAGGGCTAAGAAATGTCATATCCTGCCTTAGCTGGTTTTGCTCAGTGCATAATGCCTCAGCCTGCTGACTGCAGGGTCTGGCTTCAATTCGGACCAAGAGCATGTACCTAGGATGCAGGCTCCTCCTTGGCCGGGGCCCAGGTCAGGGCACATGCAGGAGGCAACCAATCAAAGTGTTCCTCTCACTTTGTTGTTTCTCTTTGTTTTTCCCTTCTTTTCCACATTCTCTAAAAATCAATGGAAACATATCCTCAGGTGAAGATAAAAAAAAAAAAAAAGAATGAATGAAAGAAATGTCATATCCTATGAAAGACACATCTTGAAAATGCCTAAAGAAAGTTGTCATATTTTCATGGTGAAGGGACTGGAGTCCGTGTTGATGAAAACACCTTGGTGGCTCTTGTGACTGTCAGTGGCTGCAGCAGCGGGGTGATGAGGCTGGTGGCTTCCCCTGATTAGCCTGGTTACCTCCCACAAAGGGAGGCCAGACTGTGGCTTAGGCCTGCTTTCCAAGGGGAGCAGGGAGCGGGCCTAAGCCGTCAGTAGGACACCCCCTGAGGGCTCCCAGTGTGTGAGAGGGGGCAGATTGGGCTGAGAACCCCCCCCCCCAGTGCATGAATTTCATGCACTGGGCCCCTAGTTTCATATAGTACTGGTTGGGTGGTGAGGTACTCTTTTAGCTTTTTCTTGTCTTTGAAGCTCTTTGTCTGACCTTCAATTCTGAATGATAGCTTTTCTGGGTAAAGTAATCTTGGTTATAGGTTCTTGCTATTCATCAGTTTGAATATTTCTTGCCCCTCCCTTCTGGCCTGCAAAGTTTCTGTTGAGAAATCAGCTGACAGTTGTATAGGTGCCCCCTTGTAGGTAACTGACTACTTTTCTGTTGCTGCTTTTAAGATTCTCTCCTTGTCTTTCACTCTTGGCATTTTAATTATGATGTGTCTTGGTGTGGTCCTTTTTGGATTCCTTTTGTTTGGGATTCTCTGTACTTCCTGGACTTGCAAGTCCATTTCTTTTACCAGGTAGGGGAAGTTTTCTGTCATTATTTTTTCAAATAGATTTTCAATATCTTGCTCTCTCTCTTCTTCTGGCACCCCTATAATTCTGATGTTGGTACACTTGAAGTTGGCCCAGAGGCTCCTTGCGTTATCTTCATATTTTTGGATTCTTTTTTCTTTTTGCTTTTCCAGCTGGGTGTTTTTTGCTTCTTCATAATTCATTTGACTTGATTCTTGTGGTCCTCTCGTCTGCTGTTGGATCTCTGTATATTATTCTTTATTTCAGTCAGTGTATGCTTAATTTCTAGCTGTTCCTTTTTCATATCCTCAAGGGTCTCACTAAATTTATCAGCAGTCTCTAGAATATTCTTAAAAAGCCTTATAACCATGGTTTTGAACTCTATATCCAGTCGTTTGCTTTCCTCCATTTCTGTCATTTGTGATCTGTTTCTTTGTCTCCACATTTTGGCTGCTTCCCTGCGTTGACAGAGTGGCTTTCTGTGCTAGGTGTCCTATAGGGCCCAGTGGCTCAGTCTCCTCAAGAACCTGAGGTGGATACTCTAGGTGCACTGCTTTGTAGGCTTTGTGCACAGTCTTATTGTAGCTAGGCCTTGACTGTTATTAGTTTCACTGAGAGGAATTGACCTCCAGGCCACTTGGCTATGAGAGCCAGCTATGTCTATGGTGGGAGAACTTATATGCTGGAGACACCATTATGGGGCAAGACTTGTTTCAGTGGGGCTTTGGTGCCCACTGCGTCTGCCCCCTGAGTGTGTCCCTTATGAGTCTGAGGAGTTGTAGACTGGGTGGTCCTGCTCTGACCACTGTGTACACAGTCTCTTGGAACTCTAAGGAGGTGCTATTTTAACTTCTGCCTGAGGTTTCCCAGTCTTTTATATACAAAAGCCTCTGCGCGAAGCTTGGGTGGGGCAGGGTTTTGGGGAATCTACAGGGCGGAGCAACCAGCTATGGCCTATTCTCAGCCCTGCCCTAAGAGGCACCGGGTCTCAAGCCACTCTGGAATTCCTCCCGGTGCCAGATGGTGTCAGACGGTGCCAGATAGTCCATCTCCTCCCCATATGATTCTGAGTCCCAGAAACTTGCCTGGAACTGGAGTTCAGAGCCGTGGGGAGCTTGTGCCTCCCTCTAGTATGAAATGCTGCCAGCCCTTTCCGCGAGCCCCTTTGCGCGCTCCTCCATACCTCTGCACTTTATTTCCGCACCTCTTCTGCGTCTCAGTCTCTTTCTAGTTGTAGAATTTGCACTCAGCCAGCCTTCCTGTGGGTCTGGGTGGTGTCTGTTTTTTCTTTTCGTTTTTCTTTTCGTCGTGATTTTGAAATGATTGTGCACAGCAGCAATTCCAGTGTTCACCTATGCTGCCATCTTGGTTTCTCCTTGATTTTGTTTTTATTTTTCTAGTTCCTTAAGATATAAAGTTAGATTGTTGATTTGTGATCATTTTTTCTTTTATAATATGAGCAATTGAAGCTATACATTTTTCTTTTATAATATGAGCATTTGCAGCTGTACATTTTTTAAATCACTGCTTTAACTACATTGATAAATTTTAGTATTATTTTTAAAAATTTTATCTCAAAGTAGTTTATAATTTCTCTAGTAATTTATTCTCTGATCTACTGGATGGTTAAATATGTGTTATTTAATTTTTCCATATTTGTGAATTTTCCAGTTTCCTTTTGTTGTTGGCTTTTAACTTCCTTCTGTGTGGTCAGAGAACATATGTATGATTTCGATCTTTTAAAATTTGTTGAGAATTGTTTTATGGACTAACATGTGATTTATACTATGAAATGTTCCATGTGCATTTAAGAAGCCTCCATATTCTGCTATTGTTAGATGGAATGCTTTATATATGTCTGTTAGGTGTAGTTGGGGTATAGTGATGCTCTGTCAAAATGTTCTAGCTATTATTCAAAGTAGGATATTGAAGTCTCCAACTTATTGTAGAACTGTATATTTTATGAATTACTCTTTACATGTAATATCTTTTCCTCTGTCATTTTAAACCTCTTTGTATCTTTGGGTTTAAATTTATAACAATATAGTTGAATTGGTACCAAGTTAACTTTAATAACCTACACTAACTCTTCTCTTTTCTTGTTTTGTTTTCCCCATCTTATGTTGTTAATGTCATAAATCCCATCCTTATACATTGTATATCAATTGACATAAATTTATAGTTACTTTTAATCCACTTAGTTTTAAACCATATAGGAAATAAAACAGTTGGTATAAAACATAAAAATATAAAATGCAAGCTTTTATATAGTTTTCTCTTTCATCATTTTGAATAACCATATCATCCAGTTGCCTTCTGGTTTCTATTGTTTCTGATGAGAGATGGTTGTTAATCCTACTGAGAATTTCTTGTATATGACAACGCACTTTTCTCTTGTTGCTTTCAAGAGTCTCTCTTTGTCTTCATATTTTTTACAGTTTGATTATAATATTCTCAGTGTGCGTCTCTTTGAGTTCAACCTGCTTGGAATATGTTGATCTTGGAAATGTAGTTTATGTTTTCCATCTCATTTGGGAAGTTTTTAGCCATTATATCTTTGAACAGTCTGTCTTTTGGTTCTCACTTTGAGATTCTCATAATGTGTGCAGTAGTCTGCTTGATGGTGTCCCACAGATCCCTTATGCTCTGTTCACTTTTATTCACTTTTGATACTTAGACTGGGTAATTTCAATTGCCCTACCTTTAGGTTCTCCAGTTCTTCCTTCTGCCTGTTGAAGGCTGTTGTTGAATCCTTCTAGTGAAATTTTAGTTTCAGCTATTACAATTTTTTTTCTATTTGATTGCTTTTTATAATTTTGATGTCTTTTATTAATAGTTTCTCCTTGATATATGATAGTTCATATATCATTGTGATGATTTCCTGTAGTTCTTTATCTCTGGTTCACCTCAGCTCTTTGATCATATTTAAGACAGTTAATTTAAAATTGTTGTCTAGTAACAATTGTTCTCAGATTTTTTCTTCTTTTTTTTATTAATTGGCTGCCTCCTGCATGCCCCCTACTGGGGATTGAGCCCACAACTCGGGCATGTGCCCTTGATTGGAATCAAAATAGAGACCCTTAGGTTTGCAGGCTGATGGTCTATCCACTGAGCCAAACCGGTTAGGGTGACACAAAGTTTTCTTTAATTATTCTTTGAGGGGTGGGGGGAAGGGACACCACACTTCTACTCAATTAAGAGAAACATTTTTATCAGCACAGAAGTCTTTTTATTTTTTCCCACTTATCATGCCATGAATTCATAGGGAATGGGTTCCAGCAGCTCAGGCTCCTTTCCATCGGTTCTCACAAAGTGTGCTTCTCTGGGTGGAGCAGGCTGACGCTTCAGTTGAACGCAGGTACCTTTCTCGTTGGCTTCCTTCTTTTTCTGATCATTTTCCTTCACATGTTTCAGGAAGCTAGCTTGGCTTTTAGAGTGCTTAATATGCTCAATACACACATTAACTCTCTTGGCAAGAATCTTGCCCTTAACTTGCTTGTTCACAATAATGCCCACTGCATGCTGGGTGACAATGTAGACTCTTCCAGTTTTGCCTTGGTAACATTTGTGGGGCATTCCTTTTTGAACAGTGCTCATTCCCTTGATGTCCATTGTGAGGTTCGCAGCGCAGGAAACTGAGTCAGAGAGTCAGGCCGATTGAAGGAGGGGAATTTATTCTGCGCTCCCAGGCGAGGTCCACAGGCCCCAGGTCGGGCCTGTGGAGTCGCGTCAGAGGGAGTAAGGGGCATTTTATTTTATTTTTTAAAAATATATTTTGTTGATTTTTTACAGAGAGGAAGGGAGAGGGATAGAGAGTTAGAAACATTGATGAGACAGAAACATTGATCAGCTGCCTCCTGCACACCTTCCACTGGGGATGTGCCTGCAACCAAGGTATATGCCCTTGACTGGAATCGAACCTGGGACCCTTGAGTCCGCAGGCCAACGCTTTATCCACTGAGCCAAACCAGTCAGGGCAAGGGACGTTTTTTATACAGCTGTCCAGGAGGGTGGGGGAGCATGAGCTGTGGGAGTTTCCACTGCAGGGTCTTCAGGCTTCCAGGAAGAAATCTGTGTCATCTGTCTGGTAGCTGACCTTGAGGAGGCATTCCAGGAAGGGATCGGTATCTGCATCGCCATCTGCCTTGCGGGAGGCATGCATCAACTCCTGGACCCCCCTTCGGCCCAACATCCATAATATCACCTTCTTGTAGATTCTCATGTGTGTGGCCAAAGGAACACCTCCATGTTTTCTAAAAGGCCTAGAGAACACATACGGGTGCCTCTCCTCTTTCTCTTTGTGTTAGTCATTTTGGCAAATTACTGGAAGATGGCAGTTCTAGCCGAAAGGCTCAGATCTTTTTGGTATCTTATTTTCCTGTGAGTTGGCCTTATTTTCCTTTTTCTTTGTATGCTTTGTAATTTCTTTACTGAGAACTGTACATTTTGAATATTATAATATGGTGATTCTGGAAATATTCTTTCCCCTGACAGGGGTTGCAGTTATTGCTTATTGAAATATTTCTTGTCACATGTAGTCACTGAATTCTCTGTTCTAGTATCTCTATTTACAGCTGGTGACCTGATAGAGATTTACTTAATGCCTGGATCTAGTAAGAAAAGAGGGGAAAAGCTTGTCTCTTTAAATCCTTTTGACAGAATCCATCGGGAAAGCTGACTTCAGCCCAAGAGAATTGAAACAATGGCCACCCTCCGTGCTAACCCCTCAGGCAGATCAAAATACACAGCCCGCAGATATTTAAAGGACAAAACTTTATATTCCACCCTAGCAAGCACATTGGGAAAGTAGGCCATTGTTCTTGTGGATCTTGCTGCAGGGCTGAGGTGGGACATAGTAGTTGCTGTGCAAAATGCTTAAATACACTGAAATCTATTAGCCTCTTTCTTAATCAAGTCCTTGCTTGGATACTGCAAGTGTTTGATTAGACTATAGAGGTTGAAAATAGTTGCTTCTGGCAGTTCTTGCCATCTCAATAGTTTCTTTGGGGAGGTACTGATTCCTGGAGCTTCCTATTCTGACATTTTTTGTGGCGTTACTATTCACTTGATGTTTTTAAAATCAATCTACTGCAACTGGGTTGGATACTATTACAAAGGCAAGATCAGCCTCACGTGGACAAAGTATCCAAAATAGGTGACCACCGAAATCTGGATCTGCTGCTTGGAGCTGAGCCTTCCAAGAGCCTGTCTTGGCTGTTTACTTTTACAAACCTATGTACCCAGTAAAGAGTAGACTTTGCATCCAGACCTAGATTTGTCTGATTAAAACCTTCATTTGTCACCCCTTTGCTTTGCTGCCTCTGTTTTGGTGTGTGACGTGGTTTTGAGGACCAGTGTGATCAGAAAGAGCTTCCTGGAGAAGTATTTCAGGGCTTACATTGAGCTTGGGTGGCCAAATAGAATTTGGAGAAGCATAGAGCAGGGGAGGGTGCATTTCATGTAAAGAGAGCTGCAGATATTTCCAAATGTGCTAGAATGGCATCTAAAAATAAATTTGGGAAAGAGCAGTGAAGATGGCACCTCAGTGTGTGGTAATCCTTCTCAATTTGAGTGGTGGTTTCCAGCCAATGATGATATCTCATAACATTTTGCTCCTCTCGGAGTGGATGTGTCTATTCTTTAAAGCAGAAAGCCTACACAATGGAAGAGGAAGTGCCCTGGCTGTGAGGTCTTGGGGAATTCATACTTCTAGCCCTTGGACACATTCAAATTTGGTTCATCTGCCTCTCAGAGTGATGGACCCAAAGCAGGCCTTGGAATTCTTTTCGTTCACTGCTGGGGCTATTCATCATATCAATCTCAGTACTTCCACCCTTCATTGTATGAAATAAACTAAGCCAATGAAGGCTACAATTGAGAGGAATAGGCCTGTCTAAAACTATGCATTCTTTTAAAATGTCAACAAATAATCTTCTTCTTTTAAAAGATCTGTTGATTATTTAAAATTATGTTGGTGTGGTTAACAATTACATTGTTTACAGATAAAACCATTGTTGCTTGTTTTATAAGACAATTTCCTTAAATCTTTCAGGATATGAAATATTCTCTCTCAATTCTCTTAGTTTCTGACCTTTAAGCAGCTTTCCAATGGTTCCTCCTCATGAAGTGTAGAGAGTTTTCATGTGCAACAGTTTGAGAAATGACAGCTGTGAGAGTCCACCCTTATTGTCTGTTGTTCTTGCCCTCTGTCTCCAGGGACCAAGGACCGAGACACTTTGTTAGCAATGGTAAAGGCACCGGAGTGAAAGGCATGGAATTCTGGCAGGCCTACACTTCGTGAAAGTTCCTGGCCACAGGCGAAAGCTCCATTCTTTTTATTGCTTGTTTAAGGCAAATTATTATGATAAGTGCAATGAATAGTTATGGTTGGAGTAGATAGCTTGGAAGAGTATGTTTAAATTAGAAACAGATGACTAAGGGCAAGTGAGTACACATATTTCGCACACTTCCCGCAGCGAGCTGGAACAGATCATATGTATTAGTTCAGAGAAATCAAAATAATCTCTAGAAATCTATCAAAACTCAATATTTGAATAGAATCACATGAAGGGAGCTGCTTAGGGAGCAAGTATGGTTCCCTTCATTGATTCTTGGTTCCTTCATAAGTGAGTAACTGCTTTTCTGCTTTCTACAGGTTGCCCCTACCATTAGATTCTCCCTGACATCCCTCTTGTACTAGCTGTTGGGCCCTTTACCTGCTTATTATCAACTCTAGGAAGGAGGACTGGCAGCCAGGGCTGGGAGAAAGGGCAGGGAGAGCAAACCCCAACTAGAGATTTTGTTTCTAGTTTTCAGTTCTGGCAAAAGGTTTATGGCAAAGGAGACTGATGCTTATAACCATAAAATGTGGTTTTGGGGTTATCCATGCTGCTTTCCTTTCTGCCCCCTGCCCTCCCCCTCCCTCCCCACTTTACCACATACAACCAGGAGTTCACTGCATAGCAATTCTCTTATGCTCCGGGAAGGTCTGTTTGAGGTTGTGTGGGGAGGGTAAAGAGGACTGCTTTCCTCAGGCTTTCTTGATATGAATCCACCTATAGAAGGGTACAGTGTTCTCTGGATTGGGCCGAGTTATCAGGGGACCAAAGCTTTCCTCTTTCATAATTGCGATGGAAACAGCTCCCAGAGAGAACAGGTTGCTGTTTGGAAGTTGTTGTTATTGAATCTTGTTGCAAATAGTAGCTGTTTTAGGAGGTGAAAACACTTTCTAACATTGGCCTGGTGCTAAACTTTGGCTCCAGAGTTATGAGTTATGACTTTCCCCCAGACCAGAGTTGTTTATCTATTCTGATTCTGTCTATGGGAACTACTTTTAAAAGTGTTTTCATTGAAATATGTCATCCTGTCTGTCAGTGTCTACAGGTACATCCCAGTGACTCGGGGTTTGTGGGTAGATTGGTCACTGAGTCACAACTCTGTAGATTGTCTTTATCATGATACTGTGAATGACAATAATAACGGTGATGAAGATAATGAAATCTACAACCCAAACTAACCTGTCCTTAAAGTCTCACATTTCCATGGAAGCTATTGAGCCTGAAGAAAGCTGAGTATTATTGGGCTCAGATAAACTGACTTGGCCACTTGCCCTCTCTCTGACCTTGGGCAAGTTGTTTAAGCTTGCTAAACCTCAGGTTCCTGACCTGCAAAATAGGAATAATAGTGGAGATACTTAGAGTGGACAATTGTCATTCTTTTTTATTGTGCAGCATGTAGATTCTACTTCTTATGTTTAAGGAATGCATTCACAAGAAGTATAATGCCAGCTACTTGCTCTTCCAGCTTTCCTTGCAACTAAGGTGCAGGTACCTGTCTCAGAATTGCAGGTCAAAGGGGATTTCTCATAGAAGGACCAAATTGCCGAGGAACAGTGACAGCAGAGATGGCAATCCCTGTGGTAGCATTTGGTGTCCATGATTAAAAGGATCAGCACAGGCTGTGTTAGCCACTTTCCAGAGCAGCACTCCAAGTCCTCCATGTGCCAGTGGTCTTGATCCGGCATCAAGAAGGGTTCAGGAATCTGGACAAGAGGCTGTGCTTAAATGAAATAAGAGTATAGAGACAAAACATAATTTTGAAAGGCTAAAGGAACTAAGTTCTACTTGTCTCAGGACCCCTTGCTATTTATTAACACAATTTGTCCTAAGGCAAGGTGGATATACACATCAAAGGGTAGGGTCAGGTACAGAATCCATTGTCAGATGGGAAGAATTTGCCTATGGCTGTTCAGGTGTTTGGCCAGTAAGAGGCAATAACATGTAGATTAAGATGCCCTGAGCTGTCTGGCAGCAAGCAATCATTTAATGCATCCTTTTGAGATTTGGGAAAATGCCCTCAGCCATTCCCAACAGATGACAAGATATGTGACTCAGCCCTGTTGAGTCCTCACGTTCCATCAACCTTTTGATGAAACTCTTGCAATTATGACATGTTGGAATTGGCTTCTGGCACTGATAGGGTTAATACCTCAGAGAAGTTACTATTAAATGAGATAATACAAGGGAAGTGCTTGGCACAGGGCATGACATTGTAGGGGCTGAATAAATACTATGTTAATACTAGAAGTAGTAATAGGAGAGAACTACGTTAGATGTTGTGACATTTGGAGGGAGATATTTTGAAGGTAATTTCTGGAAAGGATCCACAAATGCAATCTTGATTTTCATAGAATTAATTCAAAGGGACTGGACTTCGTACAAGTTTCTCATTTACAGATAAGGAAGGCTCAGAGACGTTATTCGAATTACACAGCGCCACCAGCTAATGAGTGGCAGAGGTGAGCTAAAACTCTAGTTTGATAACTTCTGAGCCTTTTACTCTTTATCCCACACACTGCTTCCTGTTATTTCAATTTAAGAATTTAACAAACATATGTGTCTGATGTGGGTTAGGTTCTATGAGCAACTGTGAAAGAACTATGGGTTGTACTTTAGATTTTTCAATGTTGATTCTCATTGTCCTAGTTGAACCTGGTGTTACACATAACCAGAGCAAATAAAGACCACAAGTAATAGCATAGCACACGCTGGTCCTCGTGGCTACGGAACCACAGACAGGGCAATCACAATGGGCTAAAGTCAGCCAAGGTCTCATGGAGAAAGTGAGAATTGAAGTGAGTGGTAGGGGTGACTTTTACCATCTGGATTATGTGGGGTTATTTTTTTTAAAAAGTGTTAAGGTAAAGCCAAAGCAAGGCATTTATTTGTGGGTTTATTTATTTGTTTTTGACAGAGCATCAGGGTAGACCTTTTAAAAATACCATGGAAATTATAGGATATGAATTATGATGCCTAAATAAAACAAAGTTTTAAAATCTCTGCTGTGAGCACTTAGAGGGCTGTTCTGTCAATTGTTTGTCTTAACCATCTTTGCAAATTTAAGTCATACTCATAATAAGTTGAAAATATCTTTATGGCATTTTAATAACGTTTGGTGGTTTTTAAAGAATATTTATATGCATGACAATAATCACTATGACAACAACAAAACATAGGTAAGCTAGGCAGTCTTTAAAAAATTTAGGAAACTGAAACTCAGCATAGTTAAATGGCTTGCCCATTTTATAGAGTAAGTTGGTATATTTAACAAAACTAAGTTCAGATGTCTGGACTTCTAGTCTAAAATTTTACCTGCTAAGGAAATCCAAAAAAAAAAAAAAAAAAATTCATGTGTCAAAAAAAAATTATATATTGTGAAAATAGCCTCTATTTTTGTTTGTTTGGACAAGTTCCTATTCCTATCTCAAAGCTAATTTATCCCTGAGCATAAAGGAATTTTGCCAGTCTGGGTTGTCTATAATGATGGTTATGGAATAAATCCACTGGGTTACTGAGTGCTAGCTGAATGAGAGCTCCAGGCTGGGGAGATGTCATGGGCTGAATCTTATGGGTAATGGAGAGGCTCACTGAGCCTGACATTTCCTCCTGGATATGTTGATGTAGGTGATGAAAGGCTTCTTTTTTAAGCCAAAAAAATTCCACATCTAGAATTCTCCTCAAGGGAGAACACTGACAATTCTAATCTGTCAAAAGGTGAAGAACATTGTTTTCTGCTTGCTAGCCAAAGAAGATAATTTGAAGAGGAATCTGAAACTTGAAATTTCCAATCTGTATGTAG
>PVJC01042718.1:0-14828 GCA_004026665.1 Murina feae
GTTTGTTTTTGTTGTTTTTCATTTTGTTTTGCAATGCTGCATTTTTTTTTCAGAGGCAGAGAGGCAAATGTAAATCATGTGCCTTCTAAATGAAGTGAGTTGGAGTTCTCATCCTTCACTTCATCACTTTTCCTGATTCACTAGCTATCTGTGTGATCGCTGAAATAAAGGTGATGTCTGGCCCTGTCTGCCACAGTTGCCTGCCAGCAGCCATTATGCACTGCATAAAAACTACATAAGGTCCTTTCATCATGCACTGGAAGGTTGGCAGTGCAGGTAAAATCTTTTTCCTGTCAGGTAATTCATTGTTCTCACCTTAGAATACATTTTAAAAAGACCCAAGATAAATGGAAAATGATCTTAATGTAGATCTAACACCTTTAAGCAGAAGAAAAGTGATGAACTGCTTTTACTTCCTTCAGAAATTTAATAGATAAATCTATTTCTAAATCTTATATAAATGATGATATCCATCAAAGATAAATCAACAAGCCATAGCAGAGCAAAGTAGGTACTTGAATTCTTCTCTATAAAATTTCAAGTAGCCGTATTTTAGAATGCACAACTGCTTTTCAGGACTCTAATTGATGTTAAACGTTTTTAAATCATGCAAGCAAATACTGATGACAATCCAGAATAAATGTCCAGAAAAGAAGAAAATATGCTGAAATATCCTTGTCCACTTGTATTACTAACCTGGTTCCTATTGGCCTTCTACAAATTGACTACTATGGTTGAGAAGATAAAACTATGAAGACCTTGAAATGCAAATTTCTTGAAGGTTCAAATTAGAGTTAACAGTGTAGGAATTGTGCTATTCATTTTTTAAAAAACATTTCTTATTGTGGTAAAATACTCTTAACTTAAAATTTAATATCTGGACCATTTTTAAGTAAGCAGTTCAGCGGTATTAAGTGCCTTCACACTGTTGTGCAAACATTAACACCATTCACCTCTGGGAGTCTTTTCTTTCAGAAAAACTAGAAACTCTATATACACTAATCAAAAATTCTCTACCTACTCAGCTACAGGCAAACAAGATTCTATGCTATGTCTCTATGAGTTTGATTACTCTAGCTAGTTAATATAAGTGGAAAAATACACTATTTGGCTTATTAACCAGAGTATGAGATCCTCAATGTTCATCTATGTGTAGGATGGGTCAATAGGTCAAAATTCTCTTCTTTTTAAAAAAAGTATTTTTAAGGTATAGTTGACATACAATATTATATAAATTGTAGTTGACATACAATATTATATTAGTTTCAAATGTACAACATAGTGATTACACATTTATATACCTTACAAAGTGTTCACTACAACAAATTTAGTATCCATTTGACACAATACGTAATTATTACAATATTATTGACTATAATCCCTATGCTGTGATTTAGATAACCATGACTATTTTTATAACTGGCAATTTTAAATTTTTAATCCCTTTTCCACTTATCTCCTAACCCCCTTCCAAACTGGGGCTATCAATTTGACTTTTTTATCTATAAGTTTGTTTCTGTTTCATTTTTTCATTTTGTTCTTCAGATTTCACATATAAATGAAATCATATGATTTTTTTTCTCTGACTTATTTCACTTAGCATTATACTCTCTAAAAATGGTAAGACTTCATGGATGAGTAATAATCCTATTGTATATATGTATAGAATAATACTTATGTTGCTTTCTGCTTCCATATTTTGGCTATTGCAAATAATGCTATGAGGGACATAGGGGTGCATATAACCTTTCAAATTAGTATTTTAGGTTGTTTTTTAGATAAATGCCCCAAGGTCGAATTGTTGTCATCTGGTAGCTCTATTTACTATTTTCCACGGTGGCAGCATCAATTTGCAATGCTATTAACAGGGCACAGAGCTCCCTTTTCTCCACATCATTGTCAAAACTTGTTTGTTGATTTATTAATGATAGCCATTGTGACAGGTGGTAGGTGATATATCAAAGTGGTTTAAATGTTCATTTCTCTGGTAAATACTGATGTTGAACATATTTTCATGTCTTTTGGAAATCTATATATCCTTTTTGGAAAAATGTCATGTCCTCAATATATCTTTAATTGGGTTATTTTATTTGGTGTTGTATGAGTGCCTTCTATAATTTGGATATTAACCTCTAATGGTTGTATCATTGGCAAACACCTTTTCCAATTCAGCAGGTTACTTGTGCAAACTTCTCAGTATGAAGTAATTCCATATTTCAGCTGTTTGCCTGGGAGACATATCCAAAAATTATAGCTAAGAGTAATGTCAAATAATTTACTACTCTGTTTTGATTTCTGGTCTTACATTGAAGCCTTTAATCCATGTTGTATTTATCTCTCTATATAAAAGCCCAGTGACCTTTACTGCAAAACGACCAGAACAACCAGTCACTATAATGCGCATTGACCACCATGGGGCAGATGCTCAATGCAGGAGCTGCCCCTTGGTGGTCAATGTGTTCCCACAACAGGAGCACCACTCAACCAGAAGCCAGACTCACAACTGGCAAGTGCAGCAGTGGTGGCAGGAGGCTCTCCTGCCTCTGTGGCAGCACTAAGGAGTGGCAAGCCAAGTGGTAAAGAGCAAGTGGTGGTTAGGAGTGAGTGGTTCCTATTTGTGAGAGGGATGTCCGACTGTCAGTTTACCCCAATCAGGCCTAAACCGGCAGTCAGACATCCCCTGAGGGGTCCTGAATTATAAGAGGGCACAGGCCAGGCTGGGGGATTCCCCCTCCCCAAGGGCACAAATTTCATGCATCAGGCTTCTAGTTTTTATTATATATATGTTGTTAGAGATGGTCTAGTTTCTTCTTTTGCATGTATCTTTTTGGTTTTCCCTATACCGTTTATTGAAGAAACTATCTTTATTTCAGTTTATATTTTGGCATTCTTTGTCATAGATTAATTGACCACAAATGTGTGGATGTATTTCTGGGTTCTGTATTCTGTTCTATTGATCTATTGCCATACCAGGCCGTACTGACTACAATATCCTTGTTGTATGGCTTGATAGCACATGGTACTAAAATGCATGTGTCTTTGTCTCCTCATTTTCTGACTCCTGTGTTTCTTTCTATGTATTTGGTAGATTGGCTACATCTCCTGGTCTTGGCAGGGTGGCCTTATGCAGCATGTGCCCTATGGCATCATCTCCCTAGTCACCTGAGCCGGGTGCCCCCGGGATGTCCCCTGTATGGATTTTGTGTGCCTCCTGTTATAGTTGGGCCTCCACTGCTGCTGACACATCAGTGTGTGGAGTTGACCATCAGGCTGTCTGTGACTACAGTAGATGAATGTAATGCAGGAGGTGAATGTAGTGTGGGAATTGCTTTAACTTGGCTCTGGTGTCATTCAGGTGTGTCCACTGTAGGTCTGATTGCATGGTGTCCTGGTGTGGTCTGAAGCTGCTCACTATGTGCGTTGGATCTGGGGCCTCTTAGGAGGGGCTCCAGGGACAGGCTAGGTTCAGTCACCACTTTATCTCTGATTGGGACATGTAGACAGGACAAAGTGACCTGTGGCTAGTTGGCCCTTGCACTGGGCTTGGAGGCACTTGGGAGTGGTTACGCTGCAAACTGAGGCTAGTTCCTGCTTGTGGCAGGTTTGGGACTCTTTGGTTGGCACCACAGTGTTAGCTGAGGCCAGCCATCTTTTGTGCCAGGCCTGTGGCCACTTAGCTGAAGCTTTGTTCCAGGCCCAAACTGGCAGCTGCTTATGCCAGGTCTGGTGCCACCAGCTGAGACTTGTGATGGGCGTATGTAAGAGCTGCAAGGTGCACAGAGGCTGGCCACTGCTTGTTTGGTGTGTGGACATTTGAAAGATTTTGGGAAAGTCTGCAGCACTAACCTAGGAAGACTGCTTGTGTGGAGAAGCATTGAGGAGACTGTGGCCAGGTGGTCAGATTGGGTAGGGCAGAGTCTAAGGGATGGCTAGGGCAGGACAAATGAAGGCTCAGATTTGGTCACCATGTGCACTGGGCCAGCTAGGTAGGGAAGCTCTGCCAAGGAACAATGGTGCCTGCCAGTGTTTCCAAACCCCAAGACCATTGTACTAACCCTTGCCCTGAACCTAGTAATTTAATTCCTCCCCCATGTCCCTGGCACTTTTAGAGCATGTGAGTGCCAAACTATTAAGAGCTGCAGCACTCAGTCTCCCATAGACTTTTGTCTCTCTGGGACAAGATCCCAGCTGTTTTTCACAGATAGATATCATGGGGAATTTGCTCCCCATGTAGATGCCACGGGCTGGAGACTCCTCACTTATCAGGGGCCACTTCTGCAGTCTATTCTCCCCATTCTTAATCACCAAACTGTGGGCGTGGGACCTGCCTAGTTCATATCTCCACCACTCATGCAAGTCTCAACATGGCTTCTTCTTTATATCCTCAATGATAGGAATTCTATCTAGTCGATCTTCAGTGGTTCTCAATGATGGTTTGTTATGTCATTTAGTTGTAATTTTGATGTGGTCATGGGAGGAGGTGAGCGCAGAATTTAACTATGCCGCCATCTTGATGGGAGGGCCCAGCAAGTGTGTCTCACCCCAGTTCTTAATTAGGGTTACACAGAAAGGCAACAGAGAAAGGTTTTACTTTTACATTTGATTAAAATCAGTGCCCCCACATTCAAGTTAAATTTGCTCTTCATCATGTAAAAGTGATATTATTATACTTGCTGAATAATTAACTGAGATTAAAAATGGGAAGAAAGGTAGGCATAGTCAACAGACAACTGTTGAATGATCTAAAAAGTAATCTGGATGTTTGGGCTACAAACAGTTAATAAAGTTTTACTTAAAGGTCTTAAAGTGTGCAAACTGGAATGCAATGAGGCAATCCCCGGAGTGTTTCAGAGAAGAAAGTAAAACCGAGTGTTCTTACAATAAAAAGTACACTCTTGAGAATTAGTCCCACATTCTTAGCCTCTGGATTGATCCAAGATGGTCATCTTCTAGATGCCTATTTTTCTGGATAAGGGATGTCAGGTGATCTGGATACCTGATTATTCTTTCCTTAGTCCTTCAGGGGGTAATCAGAGGATTAGATAGAGCTGGAGGTTTGATGCATACCCAAGTATTGAGACAAGACTGAATGTTCAAAATGTAAAGTTCCCAGGCTAGTTAAAACAAGAATAGAATCATTTCCTCATACCTCAAGCTACTTGAGTTTAGTAATTTAGCAGCTTGTCTAGAGACACTATTTTGTTTCTTCACTCTATTTCTCACACACAACCCACCTGTCAAAATAAAAATCTTGGAACTACAGTTGAAAGCTTTTTTAAATGCACATAATACCTTGAAAACTTATTTAAATGCACAGAATACCAATATTCTAAACTGAATAGCTGTGTGAGGAGTACTACAGCACAAATATGAAAGCATTGACACTAGTCAGACATTTTCCCCTTAGAACACTGGTTTGTCAGTGTCTTCTTTTAATCAACTAATGATATTTGCTAATGTCAAGTTTCTCATCTATAAAAATAAATTGTTAATAACAGCATTTATTAAAAAATTGTGAGATTTAAGTAAGTGGTATTTGAAGGACTACTACATCGTTGGGCATATAAGATTGGCTCATAGCAAATAATAGCAACTATTAAAATGCTATCCTTTTAATTGAATCATCATACAATATTTTTTTCTACCTGAAGCATATTTAATAAAATTAACTTAGTTTTATGATTTTAAAGCTAAATCTAGTAAAGTGGAGCATAGAGTAGCTAGAACCAGAACACTACTTAAGCACTGGATTCTTTCTCCATTAATAGCAATTTTCAGGGTATGTTTCAAAAGGTTGTCTTTGAAGGGTTTTTTGGTTAATAAAGGATAATAGCAATTTTTAATAAAATCAACAAAAATTACTTTACAAAGCAAACTATGATTAAAACCAGGATACACCATTTTCTGTACTTCTTTCAATAATTTTCAAAGTTAACATAGCTAGTAAACTCACACTTTAGTCATTGCTTTCAGATTTGGTAGTGATATGTCATAACATCTGTAAGACATATAGAGGAAGCAAGCAGTTAATAACCTTTACAAACTCATAAAAAAAATACATAGTAAGTAGAACAATAAAACTCGAGGCCCTATTTTTTAAAGCATTTTATAAGCTTAAATTACTATTTTATATTAGGAATTGGTAAATAACTCAGTCCTTCAAGTGATCATTCATGAGTTTACAAATTAGTTTTGACTAATCAGCTTCTTCTGCATCATTTTTAAATTTTTTACCTTTTCAAGGGTTTGGCCATTTAGTATCTTATGTTATCTATGTCAGAGACTACATTGAAGCAGAAAATATTTCACTAATATTGTTTTTTATAATACATTTTATTAATTTTTTACAGAGAGGAAAGGAGAGGGTCCGAGAGTTAGAAACATCGATGAGAGAGAAACATCGATCAGCTGCCCCCTGCACACCCCCTCCTGGGGATGTGTCCACAACCAAGGTACATGCCCTTGACCGGAATCGAACCTGGGACCCTTCAGTCTGCAGGCTGACGCTCTATCTACCAAGCCAAACTGGTTAGGCACTAATATTGTTTTGTTAAATTTTTGGTATGGGGAGATTGAAGATATTAAATATAATTGAAGTAGAGGGTTCTCTATGCATTGTTCTTATTCTCATGAATAATTAACCAAACATAAAAAGTGTTTCTTACTTGTTTGCATCTAATATGTATAATGAATTATTTCCAAATTTTGAAATATTTGTAGGTACCTACAACAAATCCTCCTATATAATAAAAGGCTAATATGCAAATTGTCCCCTCAGGAGTTTGACCACTTGCTATGACATGCAGTGACCACCAAGGGGTGGCAGGAAATGAAGGAAGGTCCCGATTGGCCCTGATCACTGACCAGGCCTAGGGACTCTACCTGTGCATGAATTTAGTGCACTGGGTCTCTAGTATTATATACATAACTCCTATTTTCTGTTAGTAATGTCCTAACCCAATAACTATTAAAGGCATACCAGAATGAAAGTATTGCCAAACATAAACAGAATTGTGTCATATATTAATAACTTTTATGTTAGAGGAATGTGACACTAATATTGAGATTTAACAGTAAGAGTGGTATTTGTGCACAATACTAAAGATCTAAGTCAAAATTTATATATTTTAACATACTAAAGACCTAGGCACAATAGTAATTAAATATAATTTCTCAGGTTATCTTTCCATTTGTGTAGATTTTCATTAAATATAATCATTCTTTATTGTGCTTAGTATATTAAAATATATAGTTTCTGACTTAAAAACACTCACAAACTAAAATATTTTAAAAGGCAGCTGATAATAGTTAGAAAAAAATCATTTTTGTAGAATTCTTAAATTGATTTTTATTTTATATATGTTGGTATTTTATATTGAATTTCTACACACTCTCAATTTCTAAGATTAGAAGCCTTACTCACCTATTTCCTTTAACTGTCAACTTAAGGAAATATTACAAAATCCCTTTATAGACTCTCTATTTCCACACCACTACATTATTCATTAAAGATGTATAACCCTTTGCCTAGTAGCTGTCTAAATGTTCACTCAAAATCCAATCTCTTTATTTATATATTACTAATATTGTGGCTACTTTTTATCCTATGACAGTTTATATTGAACCATATTTTCACAACTATTTAGCATCTAGTAAAACAAACAAACTTCTTCATTTATATACATGGCCTTCAGGATTATATCACTGTAACATTCCATCTTTAAAAAAATTATTACATTAAAATCTGATATATATTAATCGGTTTTTGAATTCTCTATTCTGTTCTATTATTTTATTTTTCTGTCAATACCACCCTGTTTCAATTATTTAAGCTGTTAATAAATCAGTTCTTCTCATTTTCTTTTAAAATATATTTCTAGAGATTCTATTATAGATGAATCTGAGAATTACCTTATCAAGACCCATTTTATTGAGATTTCATTTAAATGTATAATTTGGAGATAATCAATACTGGTAAAATATTAAGTATTCTTATCTAGAGAACAGATAGAATATCTTTCCATTTGTTTAGATTTTCATTAATATTTTTTAGTAAATTTTCATAGTTTAAAATTATATTGTATTTTTTATCAACATTTATCCCCTCTATCCCCTCTTTCACCTTCACCCACCCATTACCACCCTGCAATCACTTTCTTATTTATATCTGCAAGCCTGTCTTACACTTTAACCAAATAACAATTTGCCATTCTCTAAAATGATGGATATATGGCACTTCCAAAAATGTGTGCCATTTTATAAAACTTCCATTCTTTCCCCTTTCTCTGCCTATTCAAAACTTATAATGTTGTAAGGTTGAAGTCAATTATTTTAATCAATTTCTTCTAATTCCTTATTCAAATGAATAATTTCAACTCCTTATGATTGACTTATTTGTACATGTAGTACAATAATTTAGTCTTCTTTCTGTTAAATTATATACTAGCTTCCCCATTTGATTGAAGGTGCCTTGAATACAGGGATTATATCTAATTTGTGTTCTTTTCTCTTTTATGTCCCATTCATGATCAGAAATATATTTTTATCCTTACATAATTTGAATGTAAGCATATTCAGCATCTCTCTTGTCATTACATTTACTTCTTTTGCTATTTGATACAATAGGAATTTGATGATAACTCTCAAGTATGTTATTTACTGTATTCTGAAGTCTTTGTGATAGAATGGATGATGCAATATTAGGAAAGTATCTGCCGATTCTCAGAATCCAGCTGAATGCTAATACGGGTTACATTTTATATCTTGCCCAGGAACATTATAACTAGGACTAAAGAATTGAAATCTCTTTAGCAAATAATTTTTCTTTAAAACTGTTAGCTAAGATTTGGAACAAATAAAATTGTTTATTTTATCTTCAGAAATAACATTGAAATGCATTTGTCAATATTTCTATATTTAGTGGCTTCTATATTAAAATATACATGCTTATATAATGTATATATTTATAAAACAACAAAATGCTTCTTTTTAACATCTATGAATGGTATAAACGACTGCAGTGATGATGCAGTTAAATGTATACCATCGATAGAAAAGTTTTGTCAAACATGCATAGTGTGTGAGAAAAGTACAGTGGTGGTCAAAAGTAAGTTTATATTTGTGAGTTCACAAAACAGTTTATTCTTGTATTCCTATTTATTAATTATTGTATTATTTATTTATATTAGAACTATAAACCTACTTTTGCCCACCCCTGTGTACATGGCATAGCACAGGTTCCATAAATACCTTCAAACAAGAGAACTCCAATATCATGAGATCTACAACTTTCTTCTTTATGTTGTTTTGTAGAAAGATATAGAACTGGATAAAGTATATTCTATTTAACTTTTTAAAATGATTAACTAATAAATGGCATAAATATAGTACATTTTTCATAATATTTTGAAAGATGAGCTTTAGAATTGTAAGTTTTTAACTAGTTTTTACAATGAAGAAAAACTGAATAGTAGTATGCTGAGTCAGGAAATCTTAAAGACTTGGAAAATAAATTGGACAACTCAAATATTTAACATATCTATACTCACTATACATGGAATTAATTTTCTAAATAGTAATATAAAAAAACACACAACTAACTAATAAACCAAACAAAACGATTGTAAAAATCACTATATAACAGACCATTCTTAGAATTAAAATAGTAAGCAGCGATACTTCCTTGGTATATAATTCAACAAACTAGTTTTGAGTATGAAAACTGTTTTTATTAATTTAATTTATTTTATAACCCATATAGAAAGCATTCCAATTCAGTAAAATTGTATTAACTTTGATACATTTTGTGTGTGTGCTTATTTTTTTCTTTTTTATTGGGGTAGCATTATTTAATAAAATTATAGGTTTCAGTTGTGAATTTTATAATACATCATTTGTATATCATATTGTGTATTCACTACCCCAAGTCAAATTCACTTCCATTTACCCTCCTTATACTTTATACTTTTCCCAGCTACCTTTCCCTCTGGGAATCACCATACTGTTGTCTGTGTCTATGAGTTGTTTTATTTGTTTGTTTTTGCTTAATTCCTCCATATTGATATAATATGTAGGTAATATGTGTCTATTCTGATTTTATTAACATGTTAGAAAATAAGTAATTTTAAATGTATAATACACAGTTACTAATATTAATTGATATTAAGAGGCTTTTAAATGAACATATAACATCCTGGGACTCTTTTTATTAGACTGTCATTATTAATCTTATAAAAAACTTATTGAATATGTATGATATGCCATATATCACATTATCTGTAATCTTAACAACACTGCTGCTAAGTAGTTCTAATAAAAGAATGTTATGCGGTTTTGAAAAGTTGATCCAGACCAGAAAGCATATTATATGGCTGAACTAGGATGCTTACCTGGGCTAGCTGATTCCAAAGCTTGATGTATTAGAAGTTTGAAATGTATCTTTTATAGTCTAGGTCAGTGGTTTCCAAAGCTCCTTGTCTTAGATTCAGAAGGAAGATTTAAAGAATTATGGCTTCTGGACTTACTATCAACATAATGAATCAAGTTTTTAATGATTTTTAAAGTCTCTTTCAAATGACTTTGATGAGTAAGATATAAAAACATAGGTAAAGATGGCAGTCAAGTGCAATGCTAAGAATAGTGGATCAGAAGAAAAGCTTATATTTTATTTCTGCTCTGCCATTTCAAATTTGTAGTCACATAATATTTAATTGTTTTATGGTGCCTACCTTTTCTTTGTCTCCATCTGTTTCCTGGTGTAACTCCTGCTATTTACTGGTGATAGGATGCTGCAAGTATTAACAAAAATGCTAGCTAATCACTCCCAAACCACTAACATACCATTTTTCTCAGTTACCTGTTGGACATATAGCCTTGCCAACTGTTTCTCAGTCAGGGTGTATCTTACTTAAGTGGTCTTATCCATGTCAACATTTGGCAACACTAATCCTCATTACCATCCCTTAAATAAAACAACAAGACCATGTCACCTTGTTCTCTAAATGTCAAACAAACTATATTTTAGTGATATTTTTCCATAGGACTCAGGTTATCCATCCCTGAAGCCTCAGTCAGAAGGTGAGCTAAACGACCATGCTCTTTGGTACTCAGATTACCGGTTTCCTCACACTAAGGCCTTTTACCAGCTCATACTAAATACTATAACAGCCTTTCCATGAGAGTGAATGATTTCCCAGAGGTTGACTTGATATCTTCTGTCATTTGATCATCAAAGCAACCTCTTCACTAATTTTGAAAAAATGTTTGAGAATGACACAATACTGTGGTGACCACAATAGGAAGTTATAGACAGTCTGTATATATTCAGATGTATAGAGCTCATAACCTACCCCTTATTGTACTATTTATACATACATACACACCATTACTGAATATTTGAATATTTAATTTCTGGCTATTTCACTTTTTGTTTTCCACCAAAAAAGTATGAATTTGTTACAAGTTATCAAATTTTTATGGATGAAGACATTAAGGCACAGACGTTAGATTATTTGCCCAAGATAAAAAAGCTAATATATGAAAGAGCTGAGAATCTTGGCATTTTTGCACCAGAGCTAATACTTTTTCATGGTGGAAAGATTTACATACATTGTTTGTCTCTGAGTCTGCCTTTTGTCTCTCTCTAGATTAGATTGATATAGTCACATAACTCAACTATTTAACTCAAATATGAATCAATAAGCCTAGAATCTCAAGAGAAAATTCATTATTATTCAAATAATTTAAATATTTTAGCCCAAGGCTTTCTTTTAACTTTGGAAGCTTTCTTAGAAGGTGACATTGAATCGAAAGTTTAGTCACTCTATTAAATCAGTTAATCATGTATGTATAGAATATCCATTCAATGTTTGGTACTATATTTGTTTGTTAAAATAGGGAACTAGGATAGAAAAAAATAAGACCTTCTGGTGACTTGGAAGAGCTTTTTTATCTAACTAACTGGGTAGGTACAATTGACAAAGATCAATGTTAGACGGCAATAAAGCACTAAATAGTGCTGTGCTGTGCATTCGCACTAAAGAGAAGGGAGATTTCTAAGCCAGTGCCATCAATGAGGAGAGGCTACTTGAGCTCAAAATTTTAAGGATAGTTGGGCCTTTAAAATCAGAGAAATGGGATGGAATCTTCTAGAATATAGTAGTAGAATAATTAGATAACTATAAATATAGCAAAATTTAAATATAGAATGGTAAATGTGGAAACAGATACATGGATCTGGTGCTAATTTCCAGGCAATCATCTAAATAAATGACATTACTAGTAGAGACACAGTTTTTCTTACAGTTTGTTGGGTCAAAATTTTCCTGTTCTCCATATATTGTAGAGGGAAAAATAAGCAATTAAATTAATGTAATAAAGGTACATTCTAATAGAATAATTAAAGATTTCACTACTCACCAGTTGATAATCTTGAGTGATCAATGTAACATTTGTATAGCCATAGCTTAATCTTCAGAAAGTATAACTGCAGTGTTTCATGCTTTACATAAAGATATAACCATAAGTCAGTAACAATATTGTCAAGATTGATTTATGTATTTATTATTTAGATCTCAGATGTCAAAATTACAATGTAATTAAAATATTTCTATGAAAATGCATAAAAACAAGTTGAGAGAAGAAAAACACAGAATTGTAGTGTTCACTCATGCACAAAGCAGCTGGAACATAGAATAATTTAAATATGAAGAAAATTTTTGGGAAAAGTAACCCCTCAAACAAACATAGAAGACTCATCTAACAAAAACTCTATTTTACTTGAAGTTATGAAAATAACTAACTTGCATAGACTAAAATACACATAATGTAGTAAACCTAGATCTGGAAACAAACAGAAGTACATTATGTAAGACATATACTGTATAGAAGCAGTCATTTTGTTCAAAAGTCTCACAACAAATATCACACACGCTTTGCTGCAACCCTTGAGCTAGGGTCAGAGAATTAAAAAAAAATAGATGAAAGCTTTCTTGTAGAGCTAGCAGGATGTGTGGCAAACAGTTACATGAGCACCAGAAGATGATGTTCAAGTGTAATGGCAGAAATACACACGAGGTTTGATGAACATACTAAAACAAGGTAACTTACTCTAACATGTTTGGCAGTGTGTGGGGTTTTGAGGTGGGAGAGAGTTAGTAGATGGTAGTTAAGATGGCACCCTGAGTATAAAAAAATCAGTCAATCATAACTAGAGGATACCTATATGTTATAAGTAGGACATTCTATACAAAAGGGGTGCTGTGAGCACTGGCATAAATATACACATTTTGTTTAGGGAAATCATCTTTTGGTGTTTCTATAACACCAATTTGAATTAGAAAGTAGAAGCAGTTATGGGAGAAATAAAAATCAATGAAAAAATATAAACTATGAAAAAATATCAAAAAGGATAATTTGTCAAAATAAATGTAAACTTTATTCAAAAGGCAATTATTAGGTTTATTACAATCAGTCTGATACTAACTACTGGGAATTAGCACAGACCCCACAGGACTACTGTCATTTGAAATGCCATCTACAAGCCTTGGAGGCGAGGCAGGGCATGCCTCAAGATTTTCCTACCTCTACCCAATTGGCCACAAATTTGAGGGTTCTCATGATCAATCCCCTCAGGTTTGATAATTAGCTAGAATGATTTGAAGAACACAGGAAAGTGTTATAATTGCAGATGTCTGGCACAGATACACATAGGGTGTACTCTGGGAGGGAATACACAGCCCTTGTGCCCCCTCCTCACGGCGTGTCACTCTCCTAGAACATCAATGTGTGCACCAACCAGGAAGGTCCACGAGGCTTGGGTGTACAGAGTATTGGGATTTCATCGGAGAAACATAACTGATTAAATCACTGGCTGTGTATTGAAACTGAATCTCTAGCCACCCCACTGTCTCTGGATTTGGGGCAAACTCAAAGTGTCTATCACTAATCATGTGGTTGTTCTTTCTAGACACCAGCTATCAAGGTGGCCTTCCAATAATGACCTCATGAAGAACCTTCAACATTTATCAAACCTTGGCTAATATTTATCTACTAGGAGCCCGGTGCACAAAAATTTGTGCACTAGGGGTAGAGGGAGTCCCTCAGCCTGGCCTGTGCCCTCTCACAGTCTGGGACCCCTCAGTGGATGTCCTATGATGGCCCCAGTCTGCCAGGCGCCTTTTGTGTGTGTGTGTGTGTGTGTGTGTATGTGTGTGTGTGTGTCACCACTGGGGACCTGCCCCCAGCCGCATCTGAGGCTCAGAGCAGTCCTCCTGTGTGTGTCTGCCTGCCGGGGGCCTGCCCCCAGGCTTGGAGCAGGCATCCCCTCTATGTTGATCTCTCAGACTCTTGCCCTCCCTGCATGTTGTTCTCTTTTTTGAGCTGTGACCAGGGCTGGGTGCTGCCTGCCTCCCAAGCTTGCCTACTGCCCATCTTCCTCCAGCCACCAGAAAGCAGGGAAAATCTCGTCTTGTGGTCAGGCCAGCCTTTTCCTGCTCCCTGATCCCCGGAAGGGACCTGGGAAGCTGCCAAGCAGGCTGCCAACTCTTTCCCACTCACCCGTCCCCTGCTGCCTTCCTTTCCCACTTCCCGGTGCCGCCAAGGGGTCTGGGGAGCTGCCAAGCAGGACCCCGGCCCCTGCAGCCTTGCTTTCCTGCTCCCCGGTGCCCCGCAAAGGGCCTGGGCAGCCACCAAGCAGGCCGAGACCCCCCCCACCGCCTCCTCTTTCCCGCTCCCCCTCCCACCACCTTGCTTTCCCACTTTCTGGTGCTCTGCAAGGGGCCTGGGAAGCCCTCCAAGCAGGCCACTGACCCCCTGCTGCCTCTTTCCCA
>PVJC01042719.1:0-14821 GCA_004026665.1 Murina feae
CGCAGCGTCTATAATGAAACAATTGTTACTTTTACTGGTTAGGCCCGGGCTGCTGTGTCCTTCAGCTCCCGAGGATTCTATGATTGTTATATTGTTTCAAATGTTTCAAATCTGTGTTTCGCTAGAGCCAGTTTAAGTGGAGAGGCCGCAGCTTCACTTTCGCTCCTGCCGCAATGGAAACTGCCCTTTACTCAGGTCCATGAGTGGCGGCCTCCATGTTGGCTGGGCTAATTTGCATACAGCCACTCTGATTGGCTGGTGGGCGTGGCTTACCCTGTCTCGGAGAAACGGTTAATTTTAATATTTCACTTTTATTAGTTTAGATAATAACAATAAAACTTCGGTGAGGTTGTGCCACCTGTCAGATCATCATTTGGATTATTTGACCTAATTTTTCACAGCCTCTTTATGAAGTATTGAAGTACTATGATTTTTACCAATGAGGAAACTCTAGCTTAGAGAGCTAGCATGACTTGCAAATAGAAGGGGTTTCAAAGGAGCGAGCATGCCCTTGTGTGATTCCAGAACTAGTGCTTTTAACCTCCTCATTGCATCATCCCACGTGTGTGTGTGAGTGTGGGTGTCCGCGTTGCATAAATGGAGGCATCACTCTTGGCTTATGAAGAAAATAGAGGCCACAGGCAAGAGTGATATTTATCTAGCCAGTGAAAGTGTGGTTTTCCAAGCACATTTTGCTGCAAAAGAAACCAAGTCCAGTCTTTGATGGGCTACACTCTGATGTGCTAACTCTAAGTTAACTCTCACCAGTATCTGCCCATTAAAGCCAGACCTGTTTAGGCAGTCCTGTTGGCAGAGTTTGTGTTTAAAGGTATTTGTGTAATTCAGAGGCTTATGCTTAACTGATTTACCCCCTTCATCTCCTCATTAGATCTCAGGCACCTCTTGGTCTTCTCATCTTTTCCCAGTCCTCTCCTTGTCAATGAGCTCCTCTAGCTGGACCCTGTATCCCATGGATTAAAGGCAGTTTACTGAGATAATGCATATGACATCACTTTAAAACAATAAAGGGCCACACAGATGCAATGGGATATTATTATAAGTCTTTCCCGTTAATGAGTAGTAATGAGCTAAGGCTTCAGATCCTGAATGCTACAGAGACCTAATATTAACATATGGAAGCCTAATTTTCAAAGAGAATTAGAATGAACTGGGAAACAAAGCAGAAAAGAAATTTTTTGGATTCATTTCCCTCTCCTTGTTCTTGAGATTTTGACTATAGTCTGCATGATGCTAAAAGGTTGTATGTGTTCTTAGCTAATTGCTTTAGGATAGCTGCCCCTACATTATTCCACATTTTCTTGGTCCTTTTGAAAGGGACCTGGGTTTTCTCTGTCAATTAAGTAACATCTCTAATTTGAGTTTGGGAAGGCATGGGTGCTAGAATTGAGAGGACACAGCAGAATTCAGGATATCCCATTTCTGGAAGTCAAAGTGTGGATGGAAACATTGCTGCCAGGATGGCATCACTGAACTGAGACTTGAGATATTCCATGTAATGTTCTGGTTCAGAGCCTAGCACTGAAACCAGCAGTTAGATGTAGTAGTATCATCATTAATCAATATTGAGTCTCTGATAGATACATAGGCATGTTTCAAGTTTGAATCTTGTTTTCTTGGTATTGGGGAGCCAGTGAAGGTTCTTGAGAAGGTAGAGGGTCTTGAGCATAACTTTTGTGTTTTGGGGACTTCAACTATGGTAGCTGGTATTGGAGGAGGTATGTATAGCAACTAGAATCAAGAAATCAGGTGGAGGCAGTTCAAAAATCTTGGAGAGCACTAATAAGGGTCTGAAGTAGGCAGGGGCAGTGGGCTAGAGAAGAAAGTTAAGATGTGAAAGATTACAAGACTGAACAGGACTTGGTGATAAACACTGAGAGTCTAGGTGACCCCAAGGTTTCTGGTTTAGGCTACTGGGTGGATACAGATGGAAGAGCTATTATGTGTGTGTGTGTGTGTGTGTGTGTGTGTGTGCGTGCGCCTGGTTGGGGGGGGGGCGGAGAATGATGAGATCTATATTTGGAGCCAGAAACTTTATTCCAGTGGTTGGCATGACTGTTGGGTTCTAGGACTTTTTTTAAGGATAATTCCCTTCATAGATTATTAGAGTCAGTTGTGCCACAGAGACCCAAACAGAACATAAAAAAGCAGGACAGAATTATAAAATTGGAAGAATCTTGGGTCATCTTTTAATCCAACCTCTTCATTATATAGTTGAGGAAACTGAGGCACAGGAAGGGGAAGTGTCTTAGGGAAGGCCATGTAGCTACTTTATCAAGGATGTAGGTCAGGTATCTGAGTCCCCCTTGCTTCTCCCACCCCAAGACCTGGAGCTTCTTCCCACCCCACCCACAATGTTATGGATTGAATCTACCTTCAGACCAAATACTTTCTCAAAAGAAATTAGACTTTGCTAATACCTCCAACTGGGGGAATATTTTTCCTTTTTAATTTTTTAAATTAAATTTTATTGGGGTGACATTAGTCATCATGGACATACAGATTTCATGTGTGGATTACTAATTTAGAAAATCCATATATAGGGCCATGTACTCACCACCCAAAGTCAAATCTCCTGTCACCTCATATTAGGACCCCTCACTCCCTCCCTCTGGATACCATCACACTGCTGTTTGTGTTCATAAGTTTCAGTTTTATATTCCACATATGAGTGAAATCATATAGTTCTTAGCTGAAATATTTCAAGCTTTGAGTATAACTTGTTTCCTTTTTAATGAGCCCAGTTTGTAGACATATTAGTGCATGCACATGGTATCTGAAGAAGTGACAGTATGAATGGTGGAGGGTGGGTGCATCAAACAGAGAGTTGAGTGCCTTGGAGGAGGAGAATGGGAGGTGGTCATAGGGTGAAAAGAGGGAAGACTAATGGATAGGGGAACAAGGCCAGTTTAGAAGTGCTGTGCTGGGTGTAGAGGGAGGGGCACCCAGAGGGGTAATTAAAGAGAGTTTACAGAAAGGATAGGCCAAGTTAGAGGAAAGTAACAGGAGATGGTGAAGCACCAAAGGTTTTTCCCAACAGTGGGAAATTGCTATTCCAGCCAGCACTGATGTGAACCCTGCTCTGGCCATGGCCTGGACAAGTGGATTGATCCAGACCCATTAATGGATAGGAAACAAGGGGAAGAAACCCACACATGATGGGGGCCGGCACCAGATGAGCATATGTATTAGGCAAAGAAGCCCTAGTAATGTCCTCTCATAGTATATCCTTCTTGTGAAATATAGCATCTCTTTTTCTCAAGACAAGAAGGTTGTTCCATTCATTGTTTGGCCAGTACAAGAAGCAGTCATCTCACATAGTCTAGGAGGGAGTATATCTTTTGGATAGAGAGCTCTCCAATGGGCAGTGGTTGGGTGTCTTTCCTGCCGCCCCACTTAATGGGGGCATCTGGTTCCAGAACTAGCCACTCCTAATTTTATTTCCATTTGCTTCTTGAATTAGAACTCCTGTTTTGGGATGGCCAGAATATCCTGAATTCTTCACAAATTCCTCTTGGGAGAGAATCCGTAATAAAACTCCTTGGAGAGCCATGAGTTCTCTTCTCCCCCAATCTTGACATAATGAGAGAGCCCTGTTGATTGCCAGCCAGCATCATACTGATTACCTCCTGGAGCCCACGTGGAAGGAGACCTCAGGGCTTTGAGCTAGTCTCTGGGTTGAAACAGGATTCTATGATAATTAACCAAATGAGAACACATTCATTCATGCCTTTCAAATTTGAAACACACATTGGCTAATTAATTCTAATTAGAGGCTGAAAGTTCCATGTAATAGGTGGGATTTTCCCACTGTGTCTTGACAAGTTCATGAATGAAAATGGGCCTGGGGGCTTCTTTCCAGGCCTATGAGCTAGCTTGGCATCAGAAGTTACCCTTTCTTGGAAAAGGGTCCTTGGTGTTATGGGAAGTTGGCATGGTGGCACTACAGGAAGCCCATCCATTGACAACACCTTTAAGTACTCAACAAACACAGAGTGACCAACTGCATTGGCTAAGAATTGGGTTAGGTGCTGAAAGAGACCCCTTCTTCACTCTTTAGAATTTCAAAGTCTAGGTGGGGTGGTGCAAATGAACTGAGTGGATCCAATGGCATCCTAGCCAAAGCAATAAAACAAGAAAAAAAAGATACAAATATTGAAAGGAAGATCCAAAATGACATGATTAGTATTCAATTTATATGACATTTGGAAAAGGCAAAATTGTAGTGATGAGAACATCTCAAGGGTTACCAGCAGTTAGGGGTGGGAGGAGGCATTGACTGAAAAGGAGCAGCACAAAAGAATTGTTTGGAAAAATTCTGTATCCTAACTGTGGTGGTGTTTATGCAAATCTATATCATGTGTTGAAACTCTATGAAGTGTACACAAAAGAAAAATCAAATTTTCCTGTTTATTATTTTAAAAAAGAAAAATAGACTATAGCTGCATGTATCATCATCTATTTATCTCATAGTTTTGAGTGAAAAAAATTGTTTGAATTTTCAAACTATTTTGAAAAATGTGTCTTTAAAAAGTAATTCTTAGCTAAGTATATATACATGTGTTTTTATAACATGAAGATCTTTTGAGTTGATGTATAAACTAATTGAAGTAAACAAAACAGGAAAGGATACTTTAATCCAAGCAAAAATTAATTAACATTAAATAGGTTCATAAGGACAGATGGAGAGAGAATTCTCATGGCATTTGAGACTCTGATTCTATTTGTTTCTGAGCCCCTGGGTTTTGTTTATGCCTCAATATCCTTATGATAAATTTACCATAATTGCTTAAACTAAAACAGTCATGATTTATAGATGAGATGGCTGGGTTTAAAAAAAAATTCAAGAGATTCAGCTAAAAGCAGTTGATGTTAATAAGGGACTTCAGTAAAGTAACTTGATACAAGATGAACATGAAAAAAAATAGCATTCCTATTGATCAGAAACATGTAATCAGAAAAAGTAATGTATAAAAGGACCTCATTCATAATAGCAGCAGTGACAAAAGAGGTAAATAAACTCTTTGAGATTTACTAGAAATAATGCCAGATTGATATGAAGGCAATTATGAAACTTTACCGAGGGCCATGAAGAATGGCCAGAATCAATGAGAAGACAGATTGCTGTCCTGGATGGGAAGAGTCAGTAGCTTAAAGATGTCAGTCCTTGCCAAAGCAGTATGTACGCTCACGGCGACATCAGTGAAAATCTACATGAGCAAAAACACAGGGGATGCGAAATTGAATTGCTAGGAAGGTAAGCCATCCAGGTGGGCTGTGGAGTTGGTAGAGAAGAGTGGCTAGATGTTCACGGGGGCCAAATCATGAAGAGACTTAGTTGCTGGCCCAAGGACTGTGACCTTCCTATGGCAGCTCATGGGAACCTTTCAAAGATTTAAATTCCAGCCCCAATAAGGTCAGACTTGTGTTTGAGAAATATATGTTTGCTAATGTGGATGATGGAAGGAAAGGGTGAGACCGAAGGCAGGGGGACACTACTAGGAGGCTGCTAAATGGAACAGGCTGAAATGACTACCATGTTGCCTGACTCAAAGGAGTTTCTCAGTGAATGTTAGATCCTTCCTTTCCCACCCATAACCTCTTCTCTGAAGCAAAAGTCTGGAGAAGATGTGAACTAGCACAGTTTTCCTGAAAGGGATGGGGTGGTTTCTGCAAATCTGGGATCCTGCGCCTCAGTGTGGTCAGATTTCTTAAGGAAAATGCCAAGGTGTAGAGTCTGGGAACCTGGGTGGATAACACTGGTAAGAATTGCTAGTCTTCATTAAGCATTTACTATCTGTGAGACAGGGAACTAGCATTATCCCCATTGTTTTCCAAGGAGGTCACTGAGACTCAGAGGAGTTAAGTGCCCAAGTTTCTGGGACTGGATCTAACCTATGCGTCCCCTACGACATCTCAGCAACTGGCAGAGAGAGTTCAGCAGATGTTTGCTGTGTTAAGTCAAATGACCAGATGTTGCTTCTCTGAGAATTGACTTGCTGTGGGCTTGGCTGATGCCTCATCTTTATCAGTAAATCCTCTTCCCTCCCATAAATAAGTCACCAGTTGGCAAGAAAGGGCAGAGAAGGGTCTAGTAGGAGGGGAGAGGGTGGAAGCAGGAAGGAAGGGGCTGAGTAATGGAACGGGATGTGTTTCTATAAATCAGGAACCACCCAGCTTGCCACTGACCCAGGCGTCTTTATCAATTTGCTCCTCCACACCCCGTCAGCCTAGCACAATAAAGCTTCCTGTCCATTTCAGGCCTAATCACGCAGAACGCAAATTCCTCAGCAGAGAGGCAGCTGCGAGGGCTGGGGTGCAATCCGCAGGACTGTTCATTTTCATCTTCTGGCACATTATGAAATCAGGGATGCACATCAGCTCACCAGCGCTGCTTTCCTCAGCCTTGTTAAGGAAGCATCCCTCCTTCACTCTCATTAGGCTCACGAGGCTGCCGCAGGAAGGAGGACAAACATTTGCTGAAGGATTCCGATGTGCTAGATACTGATATGGGATTCAGGCCCCTAAAGAGCCTGTTAACATAGGTATTATTATTCTCATTTTACAGCTGAGGAAACTGAGCTCAGGAAATGGAGTGGTCCAAAGATGTAGACAAGTGAGGGCTGGGCCTTGAAGGGACATACCTGTACAATTTCAAATCCTACATAAGTTTTTGTTGTTGTTTGATTGTGTTTTTTTTTGCAGTTGTGTTGATGATAACTTTTATATAATGTTTTTGCTTTCTTGAGGGGGGTTTCTGACAGAGAGATGCAAAATTTGAAGGTTATATTACTTTTCATCATTTACTTGGGTACTGTCAATTTAATAAACATTTGCCAAGGGTCAACATTTGCCACTTGGCTCTGTTTTTAAAATATAGCTTATCTGTCCACATTTCGTGCTACATAGGAACAACAACAACAAAATAGCCCTGTTCTCCAGTTTCTGCTGCCTTTTCTTCTTTGTGTTTAGATGTCTCGGTTTACATTCTAGTCCATAATATCTGCCCCAAGATCCCCACTCTTGCTTTGGAAACTATATAGCCTACTGTCTCTTATTACCCCTTGTCCTGCCTCATCCAATTCTTCTTTTGCTCCCTCTCCCCACCCTGTACTATTTAGGGATAGCTGCCTCTCCAGGTTAGAGAAATGCCTGCTAGTACCAACTCTACCCATCTGAACAACTTAGCACCTGGTTCTCCTTTGGGGAGAATTGAACACTCAGTACTGTGGATTAGAGATGGCAGACACCACTATTTTTTTTTTATTGTTGATGGTATTATAGATGTCCCCCTTTTCCCCTCCTTTCCCCCCCTCCACCCAGCCCCTGTCCTACCATAGGCCTTCCCTACACTATTGTCTATGTTTACAGCTATGCCTATATGCATATATGTTCTTCGGTTAATCTTTTCCCATTCCCTCCATCCCCTTCCCCTTTGAGATATTTCATTTTGTTTCATGCATCCATGTCTCTGGACCCATTTTGTTCATCAGTTTATTTTGTTCATTAGATTCCACATATGAGATCATATGATATCTGTCTTTCTATAACTGGCTCATTTTGTTTAGCATAATAATCTCCAGGTCCATCCATACTGTCTCAAAGGGTAAGAGAGCCTTCTTTTTTATGGCTGCATAGTATTCTATTGTGGAAATGTACCATGTCTTTTTTTATCCACTCTTCTACTGATGGGCACTTGGGCTGTTTCTAAATCTTAGCTATTGTAAATAATGCTGCTGTGAACATTGGGGTGCATATATTCTTTCTGATGGGTGTTTCAGGATTCTTAGGCTATGTTGCCAGAAGTGTGATTGCCTGGTGAAATGGCAGTTACATTTTCAATTTTTTGAAGAAATCTTCAAACTGTTTTCCATGCTGGCTGTACCAGCCTGCATTCCCACCAGCATTGTACTAGGGTTCCCTTTTCTCCACATCCTCACCAGCACTGATTATTTGTTTATTTATTGATGGTAGCCATTCTGGCAGGTGTGAAGTGATAACTCATTATCATTTTAATTTGCATCTCTCAGATGATCACTGACTTTGAGCTTTTTTTCATATGTTTCTTGGTCATTTGTATGTCTTGGAGAAGTGTCTATTCGGTTCCCTTGTCCACTTTAAATTAGATTGTTTATCTTCCTGGTGTTGAGTTGTATGAGCTCTTTATGTATTTTGGAAGTTAACCCCTTATCAGATGTATCACTGGCGAATATGTTTTCCCATACAGTGGGTTCTCTTTTCATTTTGTTGATGTTTTCTTTTGCTATCTGGAAGCTTTTCAGTTTGATATAGTCCCATTTGTTTATTTTTTCCTTCGTTTCTCTTGCCTGAGGGGCTGTATTGGTGAAAATACTGCTACATGAGATGTCTGAGATCTTACCACCTATGTTTCTTTTAGGATTTTATGGTTCAAGACTTACATTTAAGTCTTTCATCCATTTTGAGTTTATTCTTGTGTATGGTGTAAGTTGGTGGCAAAGACACAATTTTTGTTCTGCATAAATGTGGAACTAAATTGGGAGAGGGACTCACACCAAGTAACTAAAAAATAGGCCATAATTAAATATAAAGGAAGTTGTTTTATAACACAAAGTCAATTAAGTCAAAGGCTTACTTGACTGATATAAGTCAAATATATCAGTTGTATATGTGGCCAAACATGAGCAATGACAATGAATGTACCTAAGTTAAATTTCCTTAGTAAAGGCAATTTCATCTCAGATTTGCTTCAAAATGCACTAGAAGCCAATTACATCTTTTGTGAAATCTTCACCAAAGAGAGAGAAAAAATGTTTAAAATAAAACTAAGAATAGGAGTGACAATATTAATATCAGAAAACATATATAGTGCAAGGCAAATTCAATTAAGATACAGGGAGTCATTTTATATTGATAAAAGGTAAAATTCACGAAAATGTTACTGCACTAATTTAAATTGATGTCAATGATTCTCAATAAGAATGGCTGAAAATGTCCAAAAGATCACATCAGAGCCTTCAAGGAGCCCTTTTAAACACACACACACATACACACATGCATGCACACACACACAACTCTGATATTCAGAGATTGCTAAGCCTGTTTTTCTGTGATTCAGAATCTCTGTTGATGAGCACATGTGGCATCCTTCAGATGTTGGGGCAATAAACAAACAGTCCTACAAACGAACAAACAAAAAAACTCAACTCCCAAACAAACCCAAACCCAACACTCAAAACCAAAATAAAAACAGGAAAGCCATCACATAGTCTTTGGCAAAAAATAGAAAAGAAAATGGATGATTAATAATAATACTTTTGATTTCATGGATTTGGATTAAATTTTGTGTTCTGCAAATGGATAGAAAAAGTATGTCTCATTGTTCATAGACCACAATGAACCTGTACTAGTTTACAAAGAAAACTGACATTCTGAATATCAGAAATGGTTCTGGTTAAATTCTTTGATAGGTATCTTCTATATCTTTAAGTCCAAGAAAATATAAAAAATAGTTACATATTATTTGAAAATTATGAAAATGACACTGTATTTAAAAACATATAGAAAACATATAGAAAATGTCCAAAAGTGTGTTTAAAGGAAAGTTATGTCTCAATATTTTTAATTTAAACAAAAAGATGGAAGTAAAAGGAATGAAGCATTAAATAAAGAAATCTGAAACTAATAACTTCACATAAAAATCTAATCTCATAAAAGAGTAATATGCAAATTGGTGTCACTCTGCTATACCTAAGCCATGCCCATCAGCCAAATCACCACACCCACCAGCCAATCAGAGCAACTATATGCAAATTAACCCAGTCAAAGTGGCAGCTGGCAGCCACGGAGCTGGAACAAGCAAGAGGCTTGCTCAGTGATGGAGGAAGCTAAGGTTTCTGTGGCTGTGGCTTCCACTCAAGGCAACAAAGTTTTAATTATAGAAGATAAACCCCAGATACCTGCTTCTAGCCGGCTTGGGCTCAAGGAAGCTCTGAAAGCCTGGGTTGTCAGGGGCAACCTGACCTGGGCTCCAGTTAAAGCAACAAAGTTTCAATTATAGAAGATAAATAAATCCCAGATACCTGCTTCCAGCAAGCCTCGCTGCAAATGGCCATCAACCACTCACTCAGGCTGGCCAGGCATCCCAGCAGGACCCCCCCTCCCTGAAGGGAATGTGTCCAGCCTGCAAACAGCCATCAGCCACTCACCCGGGCTGGCCAGGTACCCCAGCAGGACCCCTCTCTCTGGAGGGGATGTGGCCAGCCTGAAAATGTCCCTCAGCCCCTCATTCAGGCTGGCCAGGCACCCCAGTAGGGACCCTCTCCCTGAATGGGATGTGGCCAGCCTGAAAACGACCCTCAGCCCCTCACCCAGGCTGGCCAGGCATCCCAGTGGGATCCCCCACCCTAATCCGGGACACCCTTCAGGGCAAACCAGCCGGCCCCCACTCATGCACCAGGCCTCTATCCTATATAATACAAGGGTAATATGCAAGTTGGCCCTAATGGCAGAACCACTGGGAATGACTGGTCACTATGACACACACTGACCACCAGGGGGAAGATACTCAATGCAGGAGCTGCCCCTGGTGGTCACTGTACTCCTACAGGGGGAACTCTGCTCAGCCACAAGCCAGGCTGACAGCTGTCAGCACAGTGGTGGTGGTGGGAGCCTCTCCTGCCTCCTCAGCAGCGCTAAGGATGTCCGACTGCAGTTTAGGCCTGCTCCCTGCTTGCAAGTGGACATCCCCTGAGGGCTCCCGGACTGCCAGAGGGATGTCTGACTGCCAGCTCAGGCCCGATCCCCTGGGGAGCAGACCTAATTCAGCAGGTGGACATCTCCCGAGGGGTCCCAGATTGCGAGAGGGGACAGGCCGGGCTGAAGGACCCCCTGAGTGCTCAAATTTTTGTGCACCAGGCCTCTAGTAGTAATAATAAAATCAGAAATTTACTAGCAAATGGGAAAGATAAATCCAATAGTTGGCTTTTTAAAATGACAATAGAATAAAAAACTTCTGGCAATTATAATTTAGAAAGAGAGAAAGCTAATTCAAATGCATAAAATTAGGACTAAACTAAAAAAGGAATTGAGTAGATAGTGGAGAAATGATATATTCTAAGAAAATATTGTAGACAACTTAATTCTAATATATTTGAAATTTTGTAAGAATTGCATGATTTTGAAAGCAAATATGAATTACCAAAAATGAAAAAAGAATTAGATCAATTGAGATTTTCTCATTTCAATGAAGACGCCATTGCTTAATGTGTAAGAGAAGTTATTTTAGATTCAACCTTAACATTTTTTATCAGTTACTATGTAACCTTGGGCACAATACTCACCTCTTTCAGCCTCATTTTCTTCATCCGTAAAATTGAGAGACTGCCCTAACTGGTTTGGCTCAGTGGATAGAGCGTCGGCCTGCGGACTGAAGCATCCCAGGTTCAATTCTGATCGAGGGCACAAAAAAATAAAAATAAAATAGAAAGAAAAAAAAATTGGGAGACTAATTTCCCCTTATGATAATTTTGTTACCATCATATTAAATGATACCCATGAAATGTTTAGCACAGTGTTGGCCCATCATGAGTCTAATACATAATTGCCAATGGCATTGAACAGAAATTGGAAATAAGCCATCCAACACTTTACCTCCTAATGGATTTATGAATGCATTCTTTCATGCAATTTTCTACATGTATATTATATGTCAATATAAAAATAATTGTATCCCTTCTAACTTTTAAGGCATAGTTATCTTCCAAGTGATACAAAGAAAAAAAAAAACAAAACAATTCCACTTGGCATACAGTGAATTGAAACTGTCCCTGTATTGAGTGAATGATATGCCATGACCAAGTAGGATTTACCTTGGAAATGCCAGGTAATTGAGCATCTATCACAGGATCATCAGTGTGTTAGACACTCCATTTAAACTAGATTAATTAGTGATCACAGAACGTTATGAGTTACGGTTATTATTGTTTTACTAGGGGCCCGGTGCATGAAATTCGTGCACTGGTAGGTGGGGGAGGGGGAGGGCAGGTGGGAAGTTCCCTCAGCCCAACCTGCACCCTCCCCAATTGGGGAGCCCTCAGGAGATGTGCTACTGATGGCTTTGGTCTACTTCATGTGATTCTCTGCTCTCTGCCTGGCCTGTCTGCTCCACACCATGGGGATGGGCAAGCAGGCCCTGCTGGGTGCTGCCTGCAGGTCGATTGCCTGCTCCCTGGTCACCCCACTTGCCTGCTCTCTGGTGGATGCAGTCACCACACAGCAGTCCATGCTGGGTGCTGCCTGTAGGTCCCCATTGCTTGCTCCATGGTCGTCCTGCTTGCCTGCTCCCCAATTGCCACTGCCACCACCCAGCAGGGTGCCCTGCTAGTGCTGTCTGTGGGTCCTGATTTGCTCCCCCTTTGCCACAGCCACAGCTCAGCAGGCCCTGCTGTGTGCTACCTGCAGCCCCCACTTGTCTGCGCGGTGACCTCCAAGCAGGCCCTGCTGGGTGCTGCCTGAGGGTCCCCATTGCTTTCTCTCCCATCGCTTGCTTAGCGTCCTGTGCTGGCCGATGGGACACGCCTCTCTGGGCGCCAGAAGGCACTTTTAGCACCAGCCGCCCCGCCCGGTCTGATCAGACCCAGGAGCCAGACATGCAGGGTGCTAAGTGCTTGCCCTAGCCTGGACTTAGCGCCCTGTGGATGAAACACGCCCCTCTGGGCGCCCGATGGCCATTTTTAGTACTGGTGCCCGGGCTGATCAGACCCAGGAGTCGGGCATGCAGGGTGCTAAGTACTTCTCCTGCTGATGGTCTCTTCCCAGGCCTCAGCCGCAGGGGCGGGGGCTGGTCAGCCAGCCTGCTCTTCGAACCTGCGGCTGCCACCATGGCCTGGAACTGACCTTGGGTCACCGAGGCAAAGTTTATGCCTGTGCTACCCTCCTCGATTTTTCTATTTCCAGGCCGCAGCATGGGGGCCTGCTTGCTCCTCCCACCCTGCTCCTCAGGCGGGACCAGTTTGCGGTGGGCCTCTGCCATCTTGGCTGTGCTAATTTGCATACAGCCACTCTGATTGGCTGTAGGCATCCCGAAGGGACGGTTAATTTTACTATTCTGCTTTTATTAGTTTAGATAGCTAAAGAAACTAGCAGGGAGAGGTTTAGATAAATTGGTCAAAGCCAAGATCAGCACTAGGGCTGATATTCAACTCCAAGTCCAACTTACTCCAAAGTGTGGAATTAGTTTCTGCACATCATTCTGAGCCTGATTTAATAAATGCCTAAAGTTGTATTTGATAATAGTCAACCCCATTATTGAGGAAGATTCTTTAATTACTTAGGGTAGACACACTTTGTGTAACATGTTGAAAAAAAAAATCTATATTATGCACTCAATTTCATGCTTAGTGATAAAATACCCAAGTCATTTCCAATTATTTCCATTTTGTCTCCATTTAAAAATTTTATAGAAGTTCTAGTCAATATAATAATACATACATCAGAAATAAAATGTATAGCAATATAAAAAGAAAGACATTATCTTTATTTGCAAGTGATACATTTATCTGAATAGCTTATCCTAAATGATCAACTTAAATGATAATAAGAGAGGTCTAAAAAGTAACCAAATATTTGTGAAATAGTAAAAATAGCTTATATATAGACTAACGTTACCATTTAGAAAATATAATGGAAAACAACTCAGATTTCTAATAGCAATACAAATACAAAATATGAACTTTAATAAGAATTACATAGGATATGCATGGAGAAAATGAGAGTGATCAATTGGGAAAAATAAATGAAGATGATTAAATGGGGAGACATACCATATTATTGGTTGAGAACACTCTGTCTTACAAAAATGTCATTTTTTTTCTCATCAATTTTATAGGTTTGAGCTAATTTCATTATAAATTTTATTCAGGAGGGGCAATGAGGTGATACCAGAATACATGTGAATGAGAAAAAAAGGAAAAGTTTTCAGGGGAGTGGAATGGGAGAATAAACATTCATTCACTAAGTGTGTTCATTGTGTGTGCCCCGTCGATCGATAACTTTCCAGGCAGAAGCCGAGGGGCGGCCGGGGCACACACAAGGCTTAAGCCTCCATGTGTGTGCCCCGGCCATCGATTGCTTTCCAGGCGGAAGTCCCTGTGTGTGCCCCGCGATGGATTCCAGGCTGATTCCAGGCGGAAGCAGAGGGGTGGGAGAAGCGAGCCCACACTGCTGTCCAGGGGAGATAGAAGCTGTGCCATTGGTGGGTCCCCGAATGGTGGGGTGGATGGTCCAGAGGTGGAGGTGCTCCTGCTTTGCAGCTGCAGTGCCAGGGCTGCATGGGCAGCTGCCACCTGGCTGGGGCTGAGCCCTGAGCTGGGAGTTAATGCTCCCTCCCCATGGACGCTTTAATGAGGGAAGAAGGGCTGCTCCCTCTCTCACACACACACCGCCTCCTGGGCTCACTCTCTCGCTGGCTCCATTTTCTCTGCCTCAGGGGCAGGGTCTCCTGTGAGAGGCCCCATCTCCCTTCAGAGCTGGGGTTAACCGGTGGGAGCCAGGAGATGGAGAGATGGGCGGGGGCAGGCAGAGGGAACAGTAGCCAGGGAGAGTTTGGGGGGAAGTAACCAGGTGGGGGAGGGGTGGAACAGGATGGAGGGAAGAACTTTATAAAAGAGTCAGTGGACAGCAGAGTTAAAAAAAGAGGATGTATGAGTGAACTCTAGGGCCTATAGTGAAAACCAAGTATAGTTGTGTACTGGGGACAGATTTTAAAAGAAGTCAGAAAAGAAAAAAAGATAAATGATAGTGGATAATTAGGCAGGTAGATAGA
>PVJC01042720.1:0-14820 GCA_004026665.1 Murina feae
AAGGCAAAATAAAACAACATCTTAAAAAAGTCGATGGTTTTCTCTGTGCCATACTGAAATGTCATGTAGGTGCCAAGATGAAGATTAAAAATGCCTCATTACAGCTTCGCATATTAAAGATAGAACAATTGTCAGCTATAGTCGCAAGTCACTTTGCTGCAGAAAAATAAAGTAAGCTCATTATAAAAGGAAGAAAGAATCAAAGAAATATGGTATGGTAAATAAAAATATTGAAGAAAATCCTTCTTTTCTAGATTTCAAGATATCTTATATAGTAAAAGGCTAATATGCAAATTGTCCCCTTGGGAATTTGACTGACCTGGAGTTCAACTGCTCACTATGACATGCATTGACCATCAGGGATGGCGCGGAAAGAAGGAAGCCCCAGCTGGCAGGTGACAACTGGAGGAAGGTAGGCCCTGATCAGCTCTGATTTCTGGTCAGGCCTAGGGACCCTATCCATGCACAAATTTCATGCACTGAGCAGCTAGTAGTACATAAATACAGATATTGGCTGATTAAGCTTGAAAATCTTAAAATTTTGTCTTGATAACAATATAAATATTGGGTAGTGGGAATAAGGAGAATTAGAGAGATTCAAGCTTTGGCTTATTATTTTTTTAAAAAAATATATATTTTGTTGATTTTAGGGAGGAAGGGAGAGAGAGAGCTAGAAACCTCAATGATGAGAGAGAACCATTGATTGGCTGCCTCCTGCCTGCCCCACACTGGGATCGAACCCTCAATCTGGGCATGTGCCTTCACTGGGAATTGAACTCTGACCTTCTGGTTTATAAGTCGATGTTCAATCACTGAGGCACACCAGCTGGGCTGGTTTATCATTAATGACTAATTGATAATGTTATTCATAACAATATTACTTATGTTTTTGTTCATTATAAGAACTAGTTTTATTGAGTTTGAAGTATATCTATCTATATCTCTATATATCTCTATATATCTCTATATATCTATATATATCTATATATAGCTATCTATATCTATATCTATATCTATATCTATATCTATATCTATATCTATATCTATATCTTTATCAATATCTATATCTATATCTATATCTATATCTATATCTATATCTATATCATCTATATCTATGTTTATATCTATATCTATATTTATATCTATCAGCTATTGCTCTAGTCACTTAGGTATTTCTCTTTTTTTTCTTATAGCCGGGTCAGCATAGGTATTATTACCTTCATTTCTGGGGAGAGCTAAGCCTCAGAAGAGTAAAGTTAGGGTTTGAAATAGTCAGCCTGACCCCAAAGCTCATATTTTTTGCCAACTGACTACCAAAATCAAAATCATTTTATTAATTGCCTACTGTGAGCAGGCGACTATGTCAGTTGTCAAAATATAAAATAAGCTCTTGGGAATATGGGTATGAGTGGTGACAAATAACAACCCAAAGTAGCATCCAAAATCTATAAAAGCAGGAAAGACAGTACATTGCAGGAAGGACCCAGCTTGGGGGAAAGGCAAGATTTGAACAAGTGAGAAAAGAGGTGTGAGTGAGGCGATGACATTTTTGAGAATTAACCTGACTTCAGTGGGAGAATAAATTGTTCCTTTTGAATCAGGTGAGTGGGAAGATGCCTTAGGCAGTACATCCCGATAGCCTACTTCTTATGTCCATGTCATGGGCTGATGATGACCTGAAAATATGAAAATAGACAAAGAAACATTGTGGAAACATGAAATTATAAGCCTTGTATACTTTACTTAAACTATGTCTAAGAAATATGTTAGAGAAGAAACTGCTATCCTTAATTAATGGCTGAAAGTGAAGAACCTTTTAAAAAATGGAGGCTGTGGAGATAGTTGCTTTGGAGGACAAGCAGGCTGCTAGCCATCACTTATTGTTAGAGAAGAACAATATTAGTGAGTCTTTGCATACCTGCCACTAAAAAGTTTAATCAATGCTTATTTGTATCCCATCAGGATAAAGTTATATTTTTCTCCAAGGCTCTTTACTAATCAGAGGAAATTGCTTTCTTGTAACAACAACAACAAAAGATTTTTTAAACTGTTGATATGTAACTTTTAGACTAGAATGTGTCATAAGCAGCTATATTTATCAGAACATTGTTATATAAAACTAGAGGCCCAGTGCACAGATTCGTGCACTGGTGGGGTCCCTCAGCCTGGCCTGTAACCTCTTGCAATCCGGAACCCTCTGGCTTGTGGGGATCAGGCCAAAACCAGCAGTCCAACATCCCCAGAGGGATGTATTAGCACCTGAAGTGGCAGGCAGCCCGGGAAGAGTCTGAGCTTGGACTGGGCCCCACTGCACCTGCTGCTGCTCAGTAGTGCTGCCATGGAGGCAGGAGAGGCTCGCACTGCTGCAGCTGCACTTGCCAGCTGTGAGCCTCGCACCTGGTGCCCTTCAGTCAGCTGAGTGGCACTCCCACTGTGGGAGCACACTGACCACCATGGGGCAACTCCTGCATTGAGCGTCTTCCCCCTGGTGGTCAGTGTGAGTCATAGCGACTGGTCGACCAGTCGTTTGATTGTTTGGTCACTTAGGCTTTTATATATATAGATTGTGTTCACCTAGGGTTGTAAACTGTATTTGTTTTAACCATCAACTTTGGTATTTATTCATTTATTGTAGCATTAATTGCTTTGATAAACACCTTGGATAAATGCTCTGTGAAAATTTTCTTAAAGTGGGCTTATGGCTCCAAGTTTATTTTTTCCTTGAAAATGAACTTGAAAGTACAGTACAAGGTCTTACAGGCTTTCAACCACAACTCAGAATTAGGTGTCAAGACTGAATGGATTCAAAAGCCCTGGGAAGGGTGAAGGAATAGGTTGTGTATTTGATTGAGCAGGACATGCTCTGGGAGAGTTTCCTGCATGTGGTGACCCATTCCCAAGATCCCCATCCACATGCCTGAGGCAAAATAAATGGATTCAGGACTTTTGGGTTCTTGTTCTGACTGCCCAACTGCCAATATGGATACATAGTTGGATAAAAACTTCAGATAAATCTTTTAATGTCTTGAAAAGATTTCTAAGACTCAAGGAAGTTCTAAGATGCCACAATACTTTGACTCTTTCATTTTCTTGGGACAGGTAGAATATATTTTCAGGGTGGTGGTTTGGGATTTGTGAGCAGCTCACTGCCATGAAAATGAGTGGAACTGGCGCTTACAGAGACTGAGACCATAATTCTGTCACCAGATTCTAACTGATTGCTTCCAAATATATCTGACAGTTCAAAGAAGGGCAGTACAATTGGTTCTCAAGACTCTTAGCATAATCTCTGAATTCTCAGGCAGCAATACTGTCAGTTGCTAGTTATTTTAAATCAAGGTAAGCAAAAATATGCCTTTGGAAAATGCAGTATTATCATTTTATCAAAATTAAGACAAAATAATTTTTGGGTATTATATTTACCAAATTGATCATTTCATGGTCAACTCCAAACACCTTTAGACTTGATTTAAATAGTTTTAGGGTTCAAATGTGTCTCAGAGATAATTTAATAACATATTTAATTGAATGTTCACTTACACAGTCTGCTTTTGCCACACTTCCAAGTTAGCATTCTAAATTGATTCAGAAGAATCAATCTTCAAACACTTTTGCCTCCTTCTGCCATCTGGTCCCTTTGTGGGTTCTTTAGAAGATATTGTACTGGTAAAAATAAAGGTTTTACTTTGTTAAGTGGTTATCCTATCATAAGAAGATCAAAACAGACTCTAGTCAATTTTCAGACCAATCAATTGAATCTCTTTGGGTAATAGGATAGCAATTTGATAGCAATTCAAGAGTTATAAAACTAAAGGGAATAATTTGGTTAAAATTTCATAACTGACGGGGCAGTCTTGTCTGCTGTCCCTTCTGCCTCTAGTAACCTTTTAATAGAAATCTCTCCTTCTTGGGTTTTTCTTTTTTCTGTTTTATCCCATATATCTGTCTTGATAAACTGGGGTGCTCACACTGTGGTAGAACTGGGCCTAATATATTGGCATCAGAAACAAATGTTATGAAATTGATTTCTTGATTTCTTATATTTTGGAGGTGGCTGAGAGGTGACTCTATGTAGAACAAAGGAATCAACCATTTAAACTGGCTTGATAAGTTAAGCCAAATAACTACTTGCCTATTTCCCTTTTCACTAAATTAACCAGATATTTCACAGAATTGAGTAATTAAGTAAAAATGGCACTTTAGCACATAATTTTATTCTACCTTTATTTGTTACTTGAAAAGTATATATATATTTAAAATATACTTTATTGATTTTTTTACAGAGAGGAAGGGAGAGGGATAGAGAATTAGAAACATTGATCAGCTGCCTCCTGCACACTCCCCACTGGGGACCTTGCCCACAACCAAGATACATGCCCTTGACTGGAATCGAAATTGGGACCCTTGAGTCCACAGGCCGATACTCTATCCACTGAGCCAAACCGATTAGGGCATGACAAGTATTTTTAATGCACCCAGCATGTAACTGAAAATGGGTTTGTAAATAATTTGCTTTGTATGACAAGATAACCACTAGAGCTTAATCTTCTGCCAAAGATTTCTTCAAAACACGGAGACTGTCTTGAAATGTAGGTCATTGGCACCTATATATTTTTTCTAACCTTCACTTACCTATGACTTCTTATCAACTCTTCCAAGTTCCTAGGTAAGCACTTCAGTCACCCAGTAGAATTGTAGAGCCAGGAAAAAGAAGACATAATGTCTGTGTCCCCCTACTTTTGCTTGCCTCTACACTTCTACTGGTTGAGTGTCTATCTAGGAACACCTGGATATCTTCTGCATCACTTTGATGAAAGGGGAATAGCACTACCATTATAAAAATAGGAGCTATCACTTTCTCATGACTTCCAATTAAGAGGCTCTTTCTTTTGTGCAGTTAATAGAGTTGACTTAGCCTTGAAGGTCCATTGCAATTAGGGAAATAATAGAAAAATTCTGTGTGTGTTTAATTGTTCTCTTATATACCACTATATAGTCAAATGATCATAACACTGTTTCCTCAATTAAGTCTCTTAGAAATGGTTAGAGTGTCTACATATCTGAGGAAAAATTCCAACTGCATTTGTACACAAGATTGAGCTTACTATATGTGATGAGCCTCACAGTTTATTCCATAAAATTTATAAATTACCGTAGGTCTCCACAATCAAATGAAAGTCAGTGATACATCAAGACACAGTGTAACATAAAAAAAGAAGGTAGGTAAGAAATAGGGTACAGGTCTTGACAGAAATTTCTAGGGATGGATAGGCATGATTGAGAGTAGGAAGTGAGGTTGGCTAACATCAGAAGCAACATTAAGGAAGTACAGGATGATGATCTAGAAGCTTGGATTCCAAACTATAGTTTAGGCATACCTTATGTCCAAGCCAAAGAGGCAAGAGAAGCATGGCAATGGAGACTGTATGTACATTCCCTGATGCTATCTGTGAGAGTTTTACATGAATAATTCACACTGCAGATAGTCCATTTCTAGATAACTGAGACATGGCTGTTGAGAGAAGAAAGATATGAGGGCATGCTACATACATTTTATGTTTTCTGAGTCTGTGCTTTGACCTGATATAAATTGTTACAGAAATAAATTACCTATGACATTTCATTCTTAGTCACAACTTTGAAATCTTATCCTGTGTTCTTGGAAAAATTTTTGGTTTGGCAAATAGAAATTGGCAGCTACTTTCTGTAAAAATCCATTCCATTGAGGTAAACTTGACAGCACCATTTAATATAAGTCCAATTCTTTCACATAGGAGAGTTGTGAAGATTAATGAAGTCATTTAAAAATTTTTCTTTGATAGCATATGGTAGAAAAGAACTTTAAGGAAAAATGTTATCATGTCTGGATTTTGATAATAGGGACATAATCTTTTGTTAAACAAATGGAAATCTGTCTATCTCTACACCTATCTCTTTTCTATTCTATCTAACTTATAAAAGAATGTCTTTCAAACGTATTTGATTTTTGCCTAGAAATGCATTTTATATCACACACTAATGCATGCATGTGCACACACAACACACACACATATACACAACTCTTCTGTGTTCTATTAAGGAAAAAAAGAAGCAAGAACAATGGTTGAGAGCCATTAATCCGGTTTCATGGCTCTTTAGTTGTAACTTGTGGCTGGAAAAATACATATCCTAAATAAACTGATAAGCAATAAAAAATGTATAAGCCAAAATATTTTATAAAAGTAATTTAAAGTAGAGCACAAGACTCAGAAAAATGTTTAATTAGAACAGAGGTCTTTTCTTTAGGGTCCTAGAAGTGGTGATGAGAGTCTATAACAGGTTGCTTCCGAGTTCAGCCTAATTGAGCACTGACTTCTCCAAAGGGTTTCTGATTGACCTCTATTTTTTAAAAATATATTTTGTTGATTTTTTTACAGAGAGGAAGGGAGAGGAATAGAGAGTCAGAAACATCGATGAGAGAGAAACATCGATCAGCTGCCTCCTGCACACCCCCTACTGGGGATGTGCCGCAACCAAGGTACATGCCATTGACCGGGACCCTTCAGTCCACAGGCCAACACTCTATCCACTGAGCCAAACTGGTCAGGCTGTCCTCTTTTTATTGCTATGAAGGATGTAAAAATTAACAGACTCTTCCCATATCTAGTCTATATGCATTTTTTTAAACAAACAATAAGGAGATTATTTAAAAAAATAAGCATTTAAAGAAATTGAAGTTATTCTTTGCATCCATATGCACATTTGTACTAGAAGAGAATGCATGCTCAGTTTTGTACCCTCTTCCATTGTTCTATAAGAATCTAGACAAAAGTCCTTTTTCTCAGTTGTTATCTGGTGTTGGGAAACCCCCGAGAGCATTCATACATTTGCCTAGGCACTGGGACAGTTTCCAAAGTCAGAATAGATAATATCTTTGCCCATTTGCTTAGCTTTGTCAACATGACTGCCCAGTTATGTGGAAATAGCCCGAAATTATACCTTAATGATCATCTACACAGAAATCAACTGCTATCCTTGTTTCCCTGAGTTAGGAGGTTTAAACACCAGTATAACTCATACTTAACTATATTTTTTGTATATCTTAAATTTTACTTTCATTTCCAAGGAGCATTCTGTATTTAACATATCACAGCATTCCATAAACCTTTCAGCAAGAATCTGTACAGAACACTGACATGCTGTTTTGATTATATCTCTGATCATCCATTTAAGAAAGGCAGAGAAGTTGTTTCAGCAGATTTCCTGCAGGCGTGTCTGATTACTGGGGTTCCATTGTTTTAGTAAGATAAATGGAAAACTTAGGTCTTCATAAAATAAGGACTGGAGGGAGAAATTTTGCAATGAATTGTCTTAAGAAGCAAAGAGTTCCCATCCCTAGAAATGTTTAGTTATAGACTTGGTGATTGCTGCTGGAGACATTTTGGAAAGGATAGTGATGCAGGATTGTAAGGCTTATAGGCTTGTAAGGTCTTGTCCAATTGGGACATTCTATGAGTTTAGAATATGTGGAAAGGTGGATATATCAGGCTTTAGGGCCTATTGAATGACATACACATGGGCTGGCACCCATAAAAGACTGGCACCAAATGTTCTGTTATTACTGGTGTAGGTTGGGTTCAACATGACAGCAACTTTGAAAAAGCTTATGCTGAATTTAATCTTTAGCTTAAAAACCTGAGTCACTGTTCTTCAGCATATGCTTTCTTTTTGTGGAATATCAAACTCTGAATTTGAAACTTGATTGTTAAAATTTAAAGCTTGAAAACTCCACATTGTGTTAGACATGAAATTCTTCAAAGAATTTCTAATGATTTTTAATCATTTTGAGATCACAGATCCTTTCAGACTCCATCCAGAAAACTGCTCATTGAACTTAATAGGCTCAGAGGAGTCACCTCAGATTAATAATTTTTGTAAGGAAAAAGGTATCCTCTTCAAAGTCTCATATTCTCACTTCTTATGGCTTGCCAGCACATACCAATTAGTCCTCCAGTTATTCTCATGGGATATTGAATCTCTTTGCACAAATTAAACACATTAACAGAAGTAATACCCTCTCCTAACCAACAATAACTGTGTATTATGTTTCTACTGAAAATCATCTCAGAATTGAAAGGGGTTTATAAAGCATAAAAGCAATAGAAGAAATCACAAAGTAAAAAGGCCAATGGATGGTTCATAAAACTGAAAAGCTGTTCATCAAAGAACACCAAAAATAAGATTTAAAGGAAAATTAGAACTTCAGGGGGAATAATTACAATAAACATTTAGTATGTAAATGGCTTTTAGAAATCAACAAGAAAAACACTGAAAGTTCTTGAGTTTGGCAAAGAAAGAATTCAGAACCAAGAGCTCTACTGCAAGAGGAAGTTTATTTAGCGTGCAAAGCAAAGTATACTTGAAGAAGATAATTGAGTGAGATGTTCAGAGAGCTACCTTAGTCTTTTAGAAAGAAAGTTACAGAGGAAGAAGAAATGTGTCCAGAAATGTGTGGACACAGGAAACAAGTTACAGGTTCAAGGAGTTAGCCTGGGACAAGCAGCTGCCTACTGCTCCCTTGGTTGCAAGTCTTGTGGGGACCCTTAGAGCTTAGGAGAAAGAAAGCATAGATACATGCTTGAAGAAAGAAGTCTCAAATGTGCTCTAGGGAGAGAGAGAGTGCGTGTGTGCTTATGCATGTGCTGGGTCTTTCGCATTAAGGGTTTTTATCTCTTTTCTAAAAGCAGGAATTTTAGGGGAGGTCTCAGGTGAGGATCTCAATAGAACATTTATCAGCTTTCCAGGTATGTCTTTCAATGTATTGATTCATCAAAATGAGTGTATAGGGTCATGGTCATGGTCTCTACTGATTGGTTGGCACAAGATAGGGGTCACTGGTTATTGCACCTGGTCCTGATGCCAGTAATGGCATTACTTCATCTGGCTTTGCTGTTTTTCTGGGTCTGGAGCTGAAACACACCTGAGGCCTAGATGATATCTTTAGTTTGACATAAACTCTTTCTCTGTGGTCAACAGACCCAAGGCTTTGTTCCTAAGGTTATTTAATGCTGACCAGAAAGAACCTCATTGTCCTGAGAGCTTAATGCTTACGGGAATGGTCATGCATGGGAGAAGCAGGCAGGTGAGTCAGGATGCTGGATGAAGCTAGTTCAAATCAGCTGTCTGTCTCAGGCCCTTCTTTTGCCTCCACAACTTGTTTCCTGTGCCCATGTAGCCCAACTAACTCACTTTTTCCGCCTGTGTGACTTTCTTTCTAAAAAGCTAAGGCAGTTCTCTAAGCATCCAGCTCAATTCTTTTCTTCGAATGTACTTTTGCTTTACATGCTAAACAAACTTCCTCTTGTACTAGAGTTCTTGTTTCTGAATGCTTCCTTTGTAAATCAGCTGTCTCCATTTGCCAAGGAATTTTCCTAGCTTCTTACTATCCTTCCTCAAACCAATGTAATAAATGGCCAAAGTGTATGAAAATACAGTTCTTTCTACAGCCGTTATTGAGTGATTGTACTATGGCAGACATGAAGCCTCTTGTAACAAGCATCTCTGTCATCAAGGAACTTAATTAAGAATCAGGGAAATACAAATAGCCTATTAACACCTGAAAATGCCTAATTTTACTTCATAATCAAAGAATTGCACAAAATCATTGAGAAACAAAGTTAGCCATTCTTTTTAGTAGAGATATTCAGTAAAAATTCTAAATATTACTGAAGATTCAGAAACACATGCTCTTTTCAGACAGGAAGTTCCATGGTGACAACTTTTTAGAAAGTATTTTTGCAACACATATTAAGAGTTTTCAAAAATGGGTATTCTTTGATCTATTTATTTTTCTTCTAAGAATCCACTCCCAAAAAAAAGTAGTTTAAAACTCAGACAAATAGTTACTTACCTTTGTAAGTCCATTGCAGTATTAATCACAACCTCAAAAAACTGGGAATAACCTCAATTCTATTTATAAATATATACCATGGTCAAAATTATATTAAAATATCATATCTAATTAGAAGAAAATTAATAGAGAAAACATTGTGATTTCCATTTTAATTTTTGTTTTTTACTTACAAATTTTCTATTAATATTGTTTTCTAATAACATGTTATGATGCAATATTAATAATAATTAGCTCAGGCTGCTGAATTTGAGATGATTTTTATTTTTTTTCTAAACCAGAGTACTTGTTTTTTAAGTTTTCTATACTGAGCATTTTTATATCTTTTATGCATTAAGAGGAAAAAGCCATTGTTTAAAAACACATCTTGACTGAAAGAATATATTTAAATTATTTTTCAAACACCCATTAAATTATAATAATTCAACTGAAGCAAGAAAAAATTTATTCATGTAGAGAAAACACACAGTAGAATCAGCTGTCTTTAGAAACTTTTTGTTATTTCGTGATAACATCTATGGTATTTTGAATCATTGGAAAAGAAGACAGAGTATTTTCCACTTGATATTTAATATAATTATATAACTTTGAAAAGGTTATTCTTTGCACTTTCAAACATTCTTAAAATGCAATAAGCATTTTTGAAGCTTAGACATGGGTTCATAGAGGTGAAAACTTTAAGTACTTGCATCATTTGTTAAATATTGTTCTCATGGATTTGCAGTAAGGCATTTGAAAACACATGATATACTTCAATCTCCATTAATTATAATTTTCCACATTAAATCTTGAGGAGTGTAAATCAGTTGCTTTTAGAAACCCTAACTAACACCTAACCAAGGGCAAAAATGTCTGCAAGCATTTTAATACACCAATGATATGCCAGTGCTGTTGTAGAAAGACCCCCAAAAAACTAAGCGATGCTTTGGAGAGGTGGAGAAATCACAGTTTTAATTATTACACAGGTGTGCCTGCTGACTCTGGGAATGTTCCAAATCAGAGTGGAGTAACACACAGGGACTTTGCCTTATAACCACCTCTTGAGTTCATTGTGTTGCAAATATGCTTCCTTCCTCCCTCTAGACCCTGGAGAAGTGCTACCCCCATCTATCCTTCCCCCAGGTGTCCCAAGGTTTCGGAGCCAGCTAACAATCCACCCTTCCCCCAGGGCAGCACTCATGGCTTGCAAATTCAGTTTCGGGGAAGGAGGGGAAGGAGGCAATGACTCAGCTGCAGGTCATTAAGAATGCACACTGAGCCTGCTAGCATGAATTCCTACCCCCATTTCCCCAAAACATCAGGGCTACCTTTGAATTAGCCCTTTTTAACCTTCTCAGTGCTTCATTATTACATTCCGAATAAGCAAATGAAAAGAAGTTTAAAGAGATCTGTAAGGCATCTCAAACACAAAGTCTTTTAATAACTTATATAAGAAATCTTCCTACTTGTTAATATCTAATATATATCTTTCTACACTCATATATTACTGACTATTCATAAATATAAATATGAATATATATACATAACATGTGCACACAGACACACACTCTGACATTCCTTCAAATATTCTTTGTCTCCTTTTCCTTTCTCATTATTTAATTCATTTACTTAATCAATTGAATGTTTCCTGAATACCTGTTATGTGATAGATACTTAAGCACCACAGTATCAAAATGAATCAGCTACATTCTGGGTTTGTGGAACTTATAACCTAGTGGGTAAGACAAGTACACAAATGCTATTACTGGTTAAGCTTTGACAGATAGAGCCACAAAGTAATATGTATATATACCAAAAAGGGGATGACTAATTTTGGTTTGCTGGGGGCGGGGGGAGTGTGAAGAAATAACATTTAAATTGGACCGAAAGAGCAGGAGTTTTCTAGATGGAAGGGAAAAGTGTATTCTTGGTGGCAGAAATGGCACTGATAAAGTATGGATTTGTGAATGTATATCTCATGTGTAGGAATGACACAATTGTGGGATAAATAGAGGGGAATGGCTGCAGGATTTTAATCATGAAGGGCGTTGCACACCAGGCTACATTTAAGTCTCAGTCACAGTGGCCCGAGGCATAACTATTCTCAAGCCCTTCAAGGCCAAGATCCTTTGGTTATCTGTCTGATCCAGTTGTCCCAGAGTTTCCTCATTGGGTGTACAATCAGGCCAGCTCTGTGCAGAAGGCAACCCTCCACTCCTGCTGAAGAAGTGCTTCGTCTAAGTCCATCATCGCTTCAGGTGCTTGATTCTCTCAGAATTAAATAGTAAACAACACTCAGAGGGCTTTCACAAGACCTCCTCATTGGCAATGACTCGGACCCCCAAGCTCTGGGAAGCAGTGAACACCTACTCTGGCTGGCAATGGGTCAAAAGGTTAATTACTCTACAATAGCCACATTTTCTCTCTTCATTTGCTCTTTCACCCCTTGAGAGACTTTAATCGAGTTTGAAATTTCCCTATAACTGAGCTACTGTGGTGTTAAAAATAAGTTAGCCCTTTGCCTCTCTCCTGGACACCTATGATCTCAGGCGTCATTTGTGTCTCTCTCTTTCTAAGTTAATTATATTCAGTGTGAGCTTGAATTTTCAAATCCATCTGCTTTCTCCATATCTGTAGATAGTTTATTTATAGCTACTCTTAAATTGAAAAGCAATAGACAACAGTTTTCTCATACTTTAAATATTTTGAGTTTGAAGTAATTGCCATTTCTATTAGAATGAAATCAGTGGGAGAGAATTTATTTCTCAGCTGCTTTGTGTCTAAGCACTGCAGAAAAACTGTCCAATACAGCTAAGGTATGTGTCTGTTAGTCTCTTCTCTAAGCACCTATCACAACTTATAATTATATACTCACTTATGTGTTAACCTTTTTATGCTAACTGGATTGTAAACTCCATAAAGGCAGGAAAGCAGTTTCATCAATCTGTATCTGGAATATGGTAGGTGTTCAATAAATATTTATAGAATGAAGGAAGAAAGGAGTGAAGATTTATAACAACTGACATTTTAGATGCTTTCAACTTCTTCTAAGCACTAAGGACCATTTTATTAATTTTTACCTTCCTGGTTTATGCAGGATGAATTGCCTCAAAGTTTATGGCTTATATAGCAACTTATTATTTTCTGTAATTCTGTGGATCGGTTAGACGGCTCCAATGTTGCTTTCACCTGGTGGCTCACATGACTAAATGCTGGATAGTCAGCTGGGCTGAAAGGTCCAAGATGGTCTCCTTCACATGACTGGCAGTTTGTGTTGGCTACCAGCTGGGTTGCCTCAGTTCTCCACATGGCCTCTCATTCTCCAATACGTTAGACTGGCTTTCTTACATAATGTCTCAGTGTACAATTCCAAGAGGACAAAGGTGGAAGCTTGCAAGACTCTTAGGCCTAGACTTTGGAATGTACAGTGTCACTTCTGCCACAATGTATGGGTCAAAGGAAGATACAAGGTCAGCCTAGATGCAAGGGATGGGGAGATGAACTCTACTTCTCAATAGGAGGGACTGCAAAATATTGTGCCTATGTTTTTCAATGTGTTAAGTATTTATAAGTGCTAATAATGAAGATCATGGGGGATGATACTAAAAGTACTAAGTATCACACTTGCTAAGCAGTGCTCTAAGTGCCTTAAGTGTTTACATCTCACACAAAAAGTATGAAGTGGGAGAGACAGCAAGATGGCGGCATAAGGTAAACACCGTAAATGCAGCCGTGAAAAACTATTTCAGAAAACCACAAAAAGAACACATGGACACCACTCGCACCCACAGGAAGGCTGGCTGAGTGAAAATCCTACAACTAGAAAAGAGTCTGAGACTCAGAGGAGCAGCGGAAGCAAAGTACAGAGGTACGGAGGTGCGCGCACGGGGCTCGGGGAAAGGGCTGGTGCCAGAGGTCGCGGTTCTTTTCCAAAACGGAGAGAGCCACAAGCTCCCAGTGGCTCTGAACTCCAGTTCTAGGAGAGTTTCTGAGGAACCAGACACCCGGAGAAGGGGGACTGACTGGCACCTGGAGGAAATCCAAAGCGGGTTTCTCTCAGTGTTGCTTGCAGCAATTACCATGGGACACAGAGACCTGGTGTCTCTCAGCGCAGGGCTGAGAAGCGCCATAGCTATTTGCTCCGCCCTGCCCAGCAAGCTCCCCAAGGCCCCACCCCTCCCAAGCTGCGTCAGAGGCTTTTGCATATAAAAGACTGAGTAGCCTAAGGCAAAGGCTAACTCAACACCTCCTTAAAGATACAGGAGCCAGCCTAACGCAGTGGCCAGAGTGGGACTAACCTAAACAAAACAGATCCACAAGGAACACACTCGGGGCAGATGCAGTGAGCATAAAAGCCCCACTGAAATAACTCTAGCCCCATAAGGGTGTCTCCAGCACAGAAGTTCTCCCACTGTAGACACAGCTGACTCTCATAACCAAGTGGCTTAGAGGTTAATCCCTCTCAGTGATCGCCTAACTCAGCAAGGGACGCAGCCAAAATGCGGAGACAAAGAAGCAGGCCACAAATGACAGAAATGGAGAAAAGAAAACGACAGGATATAGAGTTCAAAACCACGGTTATTAGGTTTTTCAAGAAATTTCTAGAGACTGCCGATAAATTTAGTGAGACCGCTGATAAATTTAGTCAGCTCCTCAATGAATCTAATGAGACACTCAAGGATATGATAAAGGGCCAACTAGAAATTAAGCGTACACTGACTGAAATAAAGAATATTATACAGACATCCAACAACAGACGAGAGGATCGCAAGAAGCAAGTCAAAGATATGAAATATGAAGACGCAAAACCCACCCAGCGGGACAAGCAAAAAGAAAAAAGAAAAGAAGAAAAAAGAAAAAGGATCAAAAAGTATGAAGATAGTGTAAGGAGTCTCTGGGACAACTTCAAGCGCACAAACATCAGAATTATAGGGGTGCCAGAAGAAGAGAAA
>PVJC01042721.1:0-14818 GCA_004026665.1 Murina feae
TTGGGAGGGACCCAGGCCTGCAGGGGTGGGCAGTTGTGGGGGACCCAGGCCTGCAAGGGAGGACAGTTGGTGGGAACCATCCTGGCAGGGGGAGGGCAGTGAGAGGTAATCAGGCTGGCACAAGAGCAGTTAGGCATTTATCAGGCTGGCAGAGGAGTGGTTAGGGGTAATCGGCAGGCTAGAGGTTGGGAGCCAGCAGTCCTAGATTGTGAAAGGGATGTCCTATTGTCTGTTTAGGCCCAGGTAGTCAGACATCCCTAAAGGGGTCCCAGATTGGAAAAGGTGCAGATTGGCCTGAGGGACACCAACCCCAATCCCCACCCCCACTCTGTTCACAAGTTTCACGCACTGGGCCTCTAGTCTATATATATAAAAGCCTAAAGTGAACAAATAACTGGTCAACCAGTAGCTATGATGCACACTGACCAGCAGGGGGCAGACACTCAATGCCAGAGCTACTCCCTGGTGGTCAGTGTGCTCTAACAGCAGGAGTGCTGCTCAGTGGACTGACAGGTGCCAGATGCTGGGCTTATAGCCTGCAAGCAAAGCTAAGGCAGCACGAGCCTCTCCCACTTCTGCAGCAGCACTGCTGAGTGGAGGCAGCAGGTGCAGCAGGGCTGGGATGAGTGGGAGTGGCACAGTGCCTAGCCTGGGCTTGAGCTCCTCCCAGGATGCCTACCACTTTGCAAAATACTACATCCCTCAGGGGATGTTGGATTTCCAGCTTTGGTACTATCCCTGCAGGCCAGGGCTGAAACCAGCAGTCCCACATCCCCAAAGGACTGGATTGTGAGAGAGTGCAGGCCAGGCTGAGGGACCCCACTGGTCCATGGATTCGTGCACCAGGCCTCTAGCAGATACATAATATACATGGCAAAACCTCAATAAATGGCAATGATTGTGATGATAATGATGGTGTGAAGATGAAAGAGGAGGAAGAAGGTAGTGGTATTAGTCTCAAAATACGTCTGGCAGGGGAGAAAAGTCTTTTTCTTTTTCTTTGGCCAGCTTTTGTATTAACTATGAAGAAAAGAGTGCTGTGATGTTTCTTCAAGGGTGAAGCTCTTGCTGGTGAGGGGAAAAGATCTATGTGGTTATGCTGTGCTTGATTCTTCCCTAATACCTTGACCCTGTGACACTCTATATAGGATACATGCAAGCAATGTTCCACTTCGCACAGAGCTCTACCCAGGTGTCAAAAGATGAGATTTTTCACTCTTTATGAAATTATAAGCCACTGAGAAGTAGCAAAATTATACATCTAGGACAAAATTCAGGTACAATCTAGAAATATGTGCTTGATTATGCACAAATGACTGCTATGACTTCTGTCATCTTCATGCTTTAAAATAGAGATGAGAACAATTTGGGTTCTGCTGGTCACTAACCTTGGGAGGATAAGATGTGGAAAATTATGTAATGATAAGGGTAATGATAATGGTAATTATAGTTACTATGTACAGGTCATATGTGTACATGGACACATATATTATCTGTAATACTTATCGCAACCCTGGTAAGTGAGAAGATTTCATTTAAAAGATGTTATAATTCACCATCCAAAATTGCTAGTAGTGATAAGATTGGGCTTCAGATCTGGTTCTGATGCTCTCCAAAGAATGAGTTCTGTCCTCTGTACCACACTGTCCCCCTTCCTTACTACATAATCATTGCCAACTTTAGAAGGTAAACACTTGTATCCGGATTATAGAACTGTTTGAAGTTGGTGGTTACAAATATAGAGTTTGATTTATCTTCAATGCATCTTTTAGTTATATGCTCTGTTCAATTTCTTCCCATTCATAAATGAGATTTGTGGCAGCAATATAGCTTTATGATTACTTTCAGTTATTAACTCAATGCAGCCTGTGATAGGAAGCTCCGAACATGGCTCTCATGTTAGAGAGGCCCATGGGGCAAGGAAATGTCCAAAAGCCATGAAGAAGCTGAGGCCTTCAGTCTAAGAGTATACAAGGGACTGAATCCTTCCAACAACCATGTCAATGAACTTGTAATTAGATTCTTCCCCAGTTGAGTCTCAAGATGATTGTAGTCCCAGACTTCACCTTTACTGTAGCCTAAAACAGAGGGCCCATTTAAGCTGTACCCAGATTCCTGCCTCACATACACCATCTAATCTAATAAAAGCGTAATATGGAAATTGACCATTTCTATGGGATGCCTAAGCCACGCCCACCAGCCAAGCCACTCCCACCAGCCAATCAGAGCAGCTGTATGCAAATTAATCCAGCCAAGATGGAGGCTGGCAGCCAGGAGCAAGCAGCAGCAGGTGTAGCTGGGGTACAGTGGCAATGGGGGTGGGTCGGGCATTGGGAGCAACAGCAGCAGTGGTAATGAGGGCATCAGGAGCAGCAGCAGCTAGGGGCGGGAGCATCAGGAGTAATGGCAGCAGTGACAGGGGAGGGGCAGGCATGGGGAGCAGCAGCAGCAGCAGCAGTGGTGGGGGGATGGGGAGGCATCAGATTAGCAGCAGGTGGGCATCAAGAGGGGGTCAGCAGCAGGGATGGAGCAGGGAGGGCATCGGCAGGCCAAGGGGAGCAGCAGGGGGCAGGGCAAGTGGTGCCAGATGCCACTGAGGGTCCGGGCCTCCCATTGGGGTCTGGGGTGATGGGGCAGGAAGTGCCAATCCCCCCTGGGGTTGGCCCCCAGATCAGGAATGGGGGAAGCTGGGCAGGCAGTATCATGCACCACTGCAGGGTCCGGGCCTCTGATCTGCATCTCAGGGAGGCGGAGCAGGCAGTGCCAGATGCCATCCATTGGGTCTGGACCCCAGATCAGCAACAGGGGACAGGGGCGGGCAAACCAGACACCTCCCACAGAGTCCACTGCTGGTGGGGGCCTCCCATCGGGAACCCAAGGAGGTGGAGCAGGCAGCACCAAGTGCCACTACAGAGTCCAGGCTTCTGATCTGGGACCCAGGGAGGCGGAGTAGGCAGCACCAGGTGCCATCACAGGGTCCAGGTTCCAATCTGGGAAACAGGGAGGCAGAGAGGGCAGCACCAGGTGCCACCGCAGGGTCCAGGCCTTGGATCTGGGACCCAGGGAGGCAGAGCAGGCAGCACCAGGCACCACCGCAGGGTCCAGGCTTCCAATCTGGGACCCAGGGAGGCGGAGCAGGCAGTGCCAGACACCCACAGGGTCCAGGCCCCAGATCAGGGATGGGGGAGGCGAAGCAGGCAGTGCCAGATGCTTCCTTCAGGGTCCAGGCCCTGATCAGGAACCCAGGGATGCAGGTGGGCAGCGCCAGATGCCACCCGTGGGGTCCAGGCCCCATATTGGTGACAGGGGAGGTGGGGAAGGCAGCACCAGACACCAGTCGGGGAGGCAAACTGTGAAAAACATGCCCTTAATGAAATTCAGGAGGTATTCACATTACATGGAATGAAATGTTCACATTTCAAACTTCCGGACTGTCCTTTATTAATGAATGCAAATACATGTGATGAATTATATAGCAATAACAGGCAGAGGTTTTGATAAATTCTCTGAATGATGAACAGTTGGCAGCCTTTCAGACTATAACTTCAGCCATCAAAGATCAAACTGTACACCCCAAATGCTTTTTCTTGGATGGTCCAGGTGGTAGTGGAAAAACATCTACACTAATAAAAGCATAATATTAAAATTGACTGTTTCTTCAGGATGCCTAAGCCACACCCACCAGCCAATCAGAGAAACTGTATGAAAATTAGCCCAGGCAAGATGGTGGAGGCCAAACCCAGGGGTACAGCAGGGCAGACGGAAGAACTCGGCCTCAGGATCTAGGCCACAGCGTAGGGTGGGTGGAGTGAGCCAGACGGTAAGCCCTTCCCGTCTGCCCTCCCCCCCTGGGCAGGGTGGGAAGAGTGAGCCAGGGCCAAAGGGGTGGGACCAGGCAGCCACCCAGAGGCTGCGGCCTGCAAAGACCCCGATGGCCGGGGCACAGGCACCGGAGGCTTAAGACTCCAGTGTGTGTACACTGGCCATGGGGTGCTTTGTAGGCCAAAGCTGAGGGGCAGGACCAACACTGCTATCCAGGGGAGACAGAAGCTGTGCCATTGGTGTCCCCAAATGGAGGGGTGGATCATCCAGAGGTGGAGGTGCTCATGCTTTGCAGCTGCAGTTCTGGGGCTGCATGGGCAGCTGCCACCTGGCTGGGGCTGAGCCCTGAGCTGGGGGTTAATGTCCCCTCCCCATGGAAGCTTTAATGAGGGAAGGCAGGCTGCTCCCTCTCTCACACACACTGCCTCCTGGGCCCACTCTCTGGTTGGCTCCATTTTCTCTGCCACAGGGGCAGGGGTCTCCTGTGAGAGGCCCTGTCTCCCTTCAGAGCCTGTGTGAACCCGTGGGAGCCAGGAGATGGAGAGATGGGCAGGGGGCAGCTGGAGGGAGCAGCAGCCAAGGAGAGTTTGGGGGGAAGTAACCAGGTGGGGGAGGGGTGGAACAGGAGGGAGGGAAGAACTTTATAAAAGAGTCAGTGGACAGCAGAGTTAAAAAAAGAGGATGTATGAGGGAACTGTAGGGCCTATAATGAAAACCAAGTATAGTTGTGTACTGGGGACAGATTTTAAAAGTAAAAGTCAGAAAAGAAAAAAAGATAATGATAATGAATAATTATGCAGGTAGATAGATAGGTATTAAAACAGTGGAAGTAAGTAGAGAAGAATGTATGGCAAAGGTAGGATGAGAGAAAAAGAGGGAGGAAATACAAGTTATAAAGGGGGAGCTGGTAGAGCTTCAAAGGAGAACGGGAAGAAGGAAGAAATGGGGAAGGGAGCAAAGCAGGTCAGAGGAAGGAAGTGAAGAAAAAAATTAAGGTGGAAGGAAGGAAAAGGGGAGGGTGGGCAGGGGTAAAGATTAAGGAAAGAAGGAATGTGGGAAGGGAAGGAGGGTAGTAGAAAAATGGGAAGAATGATGATAGAATAGAAGTAGGAAATAAGGAGGAAAGAAAAGTTTATAAATGATAAATCAGTAGGAAAAGTGTTACATAAAGGAGAAAAATTGTGTGAGAGGAAGAAGCCAATAAGGAAGTCAAATACAATTGTGCGTGAAGGGGATAAGATTAAAAAAGAAAGTTAATAGGGGTGACCAGGCCAGCAGGGGAGGGTAGTTAGGGGGATCAGGCAGGCAGGCAGGCAGAGTGGTTAGGGCAGGCAGTCAGGTTAGCAGTTAAGAACCAGAGGTCCTGGGTTGTGAGAGTCCCCGAGAACTCCATATTGGAGAGGGTGCAGGTCCGGCTGAGGGACCGCCCCTCCAACCCCCACCCCCCTGTGCATGAATTTTGTGCACTGGGTCCCTAGTATCTTTATGAAGTTTTAATACATTATATTAAAGGTCGTGGTGGTACTGTTTTACCCGTAGCATCTATAGAAATTGCTGCAAATTTACTTCTTAGTGGAAGAACCTTTCAATTCCAATAAAAATTACCAATTCCATTAAATGATACTTTAATTTCTAGACTCAATATAAAGAGTGAAGTTGCTAAAGCCATTAAAAAGACCCAACTTCTTATTAATGAATGGCATCCAGTCATGCTATAAATGCCATAGACAGATTAATAAGAGAAATTATGAATTTGAATGTTGCATTTGGTGGGAAAGTTCTCCTTCTCAGAGGGGATTTTCAACAATGTCTCAGTATTGTACTGCATGCTATGCGATCGGCCATAATACAAACAAGTTTAAAGTACTGTGATGTTTGTGGGTGTTTCAGAAAGTTGTCTCTTAAAACAAATATGAAATCAGAGAATTCTGCTTATAGTGAATGGTTAGTAAAACCTGGAGATGACAAACTTGATAGCAGTTTTCATTTAAGAATGGATATTATTGAAATTCCCTGTGAAATGATTTGTAATGGATCTATTATTGAAGCCACCTTTGGAAATAGTATATTTATAGATAATATTAAAAATATATCTAAACTTGCAATTCTTTGTCCAAAAAATGAGCATGCTCAAAAATTAAATGAAGAAATTTTGGGCATACTTGATGGAGATTTTCACACATATTTGAATGATGTTTTGGTTGACTCAACAGATGATGCTGAAAAGGAAATTTTCCCATCGAATTTCTTAATAGTATTACTCCTTCAGGAATGTCGTGTCATAAATTAAAATTGAAAGTGGGTGCAACCATCATGCTATTGAGAAATCTTAATAATACCAGATTTATTGTCAAAAGATTACAACCTAACATCGAAGCTGAAATATTAACTGGATCTGCAGAGGGAGAGGTAGTTCTGATTCCAAGAATTGATTTGTCTCCATCTACCACTGGCCTCCCATTTAAATTAATTTGACAACAGTTTCCTGTGATGCCAGCATTTGCAAAGACTGTTAATATATCAGAAGGACAAACTCTAGACCAAGTAGGAATATTCCTACCTGAACCCGTTTTTGTACATGGTCAGTTATGTGTTGCTTTCTCTCAAGTTTGAAGAATGTGTGATGTTAAAGTTAAAGTTGCAAATACTTTATCCCAAGGGAAATTAGTCAAGCACTCTGAAAGTGTTTTCACTCTTAATGTGGTATACAGGGAGATATTAGAATAAGTGTAATCACTTTATCAGTTATTATTTGCATCAATGTTGTTTTTATATCATGAGTTTGTTGTTATATCATTTTATTACTGTTTGTTTATTAATAAAATTATGTATTATTTCATATACATTGTACTCATTTCCTTTTATCTCTCACACTTTTATTATAGAGAAAGAGAAAATAGCAGTATTAAAATATTTCCTCTAATTAATTCCCTTTTAATGTGCAAGAATTTTGTGCACCGGACCACTAGTGAGATAATAAATCTCTAATATAGTTTGATCCAGTTTAAAATTACAATCTGACAGGTAATTTAATATTTATTTCTTCTCTTCTTTCTTTCCCTTTTTTGATGTGGCTCAGTAGACTTGCATGACCTTCAACCCTCACTCCACCCTTACCATTTTAAGTTCTTGTCTCCCAGAGTGGGTTGGGGAAGGGTGGAGAAACATGGAAGGACACCAGCATGTCGTACCTTACTGGTACCTTTTCCTCTCTGACATTACTGCTTCTCTGGCTTTAACTAAATGTTGGACAAGTATTCATATAATGGCTCTCCTCTAAGATATATGTGAGGGTGAGTTTTTTGTAGAAACTTTTGTAGCTTTCCAAGGGTTTTTTTTTTTGTTTTTTTTTTTTGTCTTTTCTAATACCCTCTATACAATCCTTTCTCCCCATAGTCCACTCTATAAGTGCTTATTGTTGAAATCTCCTCACTGTTAGTGAAATGTTGATGAATACCTGCAAGGTGGCTAAAGTCTGGCTACCTTTACTTGTGCCTATTGCTCACTGTCCCTCTGTCCTGTTATTTATTTTAAATAGGATTGGAAGATTTAGTAAATAAAAACACATTACATACAGTTAAATTTTAATTTCAGGTAAACAATGAATAATTTTTAGCATACATAAGTTCCATGCATCCCATATTTTATCTGGCAAGCTTATCCTAAGGTTCTTGTGTTATTCTCAAGTAGCATACAGAGGAGAGATGAGTAGGACCATTGCCAAACAAGGGAATGAAATTCTAATATCCCTCTGATGATCAAGTAGGATGATTCTCCTGGCTAGCTTCTTGATTGACTTGACATGGGAAGCACAGGCAAGGAGGGAAAAACTCATCATGAATACTGAATTCCATCTGCATTCTTTCCAGTGGTTTTTTTGATTGCCAGGTTTACATTTGTAGACTAAGAGAGGGATAGGCAGTGAATTTTGGGTGGGTGTTTAACCCCATTGTGTCATATGTGATGCTTTCTTGGACTCAGTATGGAATCAGATTTGTGGCCTCAAATACAGGAAAATAAGAAGTGTTCCATCCACATCCTGTACAATTCCAGAGCAAATGCAACAGGGTAATCCAAAATTTCTCCTCTGAAGTTGTGATTTATCTTGCTTTTATTATCTGAAGTCATCACTTGTGTTTCAACAGCATGTGGGCTTGACATTTGTCAGAGTTTCCCTTCCTTTTTCTTGTTTAAATATTTTCAAACACTCTTTCCCTGATGTCATTTTGAGAACTTGGAATCTTTATTAAGACATATGTTCTTGAGTTGGTGAGATGTTAAGCTCTGATTATTTAAAGTTCTCAATTAAATTGGTCCCTCCTCTCCTCCTAAATTTATTGCTGATGCTTCTTGTCAATGGTGTTGTCAAACAGTTGCCTAGATTCCCCAAATAGGATCCAGATACTTGTTTCCAAGGCTGCCTATAGCTCATAGCTCAGGCACTTACAGTGAATACCCCAACTAAGGGAACTACCTCATCCAGGGCAGCCTGCATTTCATGCCTGATTACTAAAAGAGGCTAAGGGAGGAGAAAGTATGGTATAAAATGGGTATATTTGGGACAATTTCTTCTGTTTCAAAGTTCCTCCCTTGAGTTTGTCTATATCCTTTGTTGCAATCATATTGTTGAAATTCTGCACTTTTTTTCTGAGAAAAATGTGTTTTATACTAAAATTTCTTTCAAAACTAGTTTGGAAAACACAACAGGATTAAATTACAAATATTTCCATTTCAAATATTATTTTTTTCCAGGCTATTTCCTCAAAACTAGTTGAAAATGCATATTCATTACAACATGTTTATATTTCATTTTTTTCCCATTAAAAACATTATTTTTCACCTAATTTTTTACTAAAATTTTTGCTTGAAAGCTTTATTTCATTCTTTATCCCAGCAGGCATTCTGCACTTTCATGTTGAAATTATTATTTTTTAGATTTTTCCTAAATATTAACTTGGAAATATGACTTTTTATCACAACAGGCTTAAATCTCGTAGCTTTCTACAGAATTAAAGTTCATTTTATTTAAAACTATTTTTCCAAGCTGAGTTTGGGAAAAAATATCTGGTAAAAAACAACCTACTCAACAGAAAAATGTTCAATTTAAAAACTGTTTAATAATCATATCTTCGAGGTAGTCAAAGTTTAATTCTTTCTTATTGGAACTGAAGAATTATTCTTTTCTCAATACATGTTTTTGATAATGATTTACAAATAGGTTCAGTTCAGCATCAGTTTTATGTCTATTGATATCTAACATTATTCATGACATTATATGGGTCAAAAGGCTTATTTGTTTATCCTTTGATGAAATTTTTACAATTCAGTTGTATTTTTAAAAAATCTTTATTTTTGAAAGTATTACATAAGTCCCCTTTTTCTCCTGTGACCTCTCCTAGCCAGCTCCTCCCCTCTCCACACACACACACAAACAACACAGGCCTTTACCACCCTATTGTTTGTGTCCATAGATTATGCATATGTGCATACAAGTTCATTGGTTGATCTCTTCCCACCCACCCTCCCTTGCGTTCCCTCTGAGGTTCAACAGTCTATACTATGCTTGTTCCCAATATTGCCTTGTCCTTCCCACACCCTTAAAAATATCCTCTGTCCTACACAGATGATCTGGTAATATCTCTTTTAAATTCTTCACGGGCTTTCTATCATCAAAAAATGCTGGGTGCTTGGGTTTTGTGGAGGGGGTAAGAGGCTGCTATTGAGGGCTGGGCAAGCACGTGGGGAGTCTGAGTTACAAGGTTCCAGGCTCCCAACGTCTACATCTGCCAGAACAGTTCTGATGGTTTCTGTCCTAGAGTTCCAAAGTTTCCGGTACGTTTTCCTTTATAAAGATGACAACCAGGCTTTTACAAAAAGCCCAATTTTTTTAAAAAAATGTATTTTATTGATTTTTTTTTTTACAGAGAGGAAGGGAGAGGGATAGTTAGAAACATCGATAAGAGAAAACCATTGATCAGCTGCCTCCTGCACATCTCTCACTGGGGATGTGCCCGCAACCAAGGTACATGCCCTTGACCGGAATCGAACCCAGGACCCCTCGGCCCACAGCCCAACACTCTATCCACTGAACCAAACCGGCAAGGGCAAAAAGCCCAATTTTTACTGCTATGAGTTGCAAATATTTTTTTCCTATTTTGAATCTCTCTTTATATACAAGAGGACAATTACGATTTTAAATGCTTATTTTTTCCCCTCCCATTTTAACAACAGCAACAACAACGAAATCAACTGGAACTCTCACATGCCAAATTAGGAGGAAGTTTAGCATCTTCATTTTAGGTTACCTCCTGATAGCTTTTGAACTCTAGGAATTTACCTTTTTTTCAAAGTTGAGACCAGTAAGGGGAACAGGAGATGGGTCATTACTTCCTACAGCCACATGATGTCACTATGGGCAAATGGTCTTTTGACAGATTCTGAAGGTTGGCTTCTGGCCAACTGAGAATATATATATTTGCAAAAGTCACTGAGAATATATATATTTGGTTATTCCTTACCCCAGGATATTTTTCCATTGATTTTTTTAGAGAGTGAAAGGGATGGGGAGAGACAGAGAAAGAGAAACATCAATGTGAGAGAGACACATTGATTGGTTGCCTCCTGCACGTGCCCCAATCCTGCAACCGAGGTACATGTCCTTGACTGGAATCGAATCTGGGGCCCTTCAGTCTGAAGGTCAACATTCTATCCACTGAACCAAAACAGCTAAGGCTACTGAGAATCTTTGAAGGATGGTCTGCATAGTAGATAATCCACTGTCTCTGTGTTATGCTTAGGTAAGCATAAATATCACCTAAGTTTGCAAGAACACAGCTTTTGATACTCACATTTTCAGCCCATCTAGTCATTTTCTAAGGCACCAGAAACTCCACAAACACTGTTAACTGACTCTGGGATTTGCTTCTTGTGAAATAATTTCTATATCTTGCTGACGATATTATTAGGGGTTAAGCAGGTTTCCACCCTTTCAGCTCTCGAACCACAAAAGTTCTTATTACATTTACTTCATTGGGAGAATAGGATTATTTACCCCTCCCTCAATTAATGGCTCTGATGGCTTCCAGGGACTCCAACACCTTCACTCCATACCTTGCTTTCTATGGTGATTTACCTCTCATGGATAATCAAGATGACTTTCTGAAAATTCTTGCTAGAAATAAGAATGACTTCTCTACCTTCCTCTTCTACACTTTTACACTTTAGTTTTTAGGAGATCATTTTCCAAATGGCCATAGCCACTTACTTTGAAAAGTTAATATGTGGTAAAAGAAAAAGTTATAAGCTTATAATTATTTTACATTTTTGTAAGTACTACAAAAAGGGAAAAGAATATGCTAGAATAAATGCTAGAAATTTGGGGCAGGCAAGATTGCAAAAGATATTGTATATGGTAATAACTATTTTGTATGTCATAGTATATAGATTTTGTACTGTAAGTAACTGAAAGTTAGAAGAGAACTTTAAACATCAGAGGGACAGGATTAAGTTTGTTTGAGAAAACCACTGCCAGCGGTTGTATGGAAAATGATCTATGATAGGAAGAGACCAGTGGTAAGGAGGCTATCCTAGTCAAAGGGCTGCTATCAAAGTTTAGGCAAAAAATGTTGAGGGCTTGCACCAATGCAGTACTAGTAAAACTAAAGAGGAGTGATGAATTCCAAAGATATCTGAGGTATAATTGGTAAAAATTGGTGAAATTGTGAGTTAAAAAGAAAAGGAGAAAACAAGAATGGCCCTAAAAGCTTGAGTGTTCATGTCATGTTGAATATTAAATGAGTTTTCAAACTTTCCTTTCTCTTTGATTTTTTTGGAATAATTTAAGAAAAATAGGAATTAATTCTTCTTTTAATTCTTGGTAGAACCTATGAAGCTATCTGGTCTTGGACTTTTGTTTTTTGATTACTGATTCAATTTTGTTTCTATTAATTGGTTTGTTCAGTTTTTTTGTTTCTTCCTGATCCAGTCTTGAAAGATTATATGTTTCTAGGAATTTTTCCATTTTTTCTAGGTTGCCCGATTTGTTGACATATAAGTGTTCATAGTATTCTCTTACAATCCTTTATATTTCTTTGGTGTTGGTAGTCACTTCTCTTTTATTTCTAATTTGATTTATTTGGGCCCTCTTTCTTTATGCATTTGAATGAAAATATACCTATTTTATTTATCTTTTCAAAGAACTAGCTCTGAGTGTCATTTATGTTATCTACTAGGGGCCCGGTGCACAAAATTCATGCACAGAGTGGGAATGGAGGGTGCTGGTGGTGTCTCTCAGACCAACCTGCACCCTTTCCAATCTGGGATCCCTTGAGGGATGTCTGACTGCCTGGGCCTAAACGGGCAATAGGATATCCCTTTCACAATCCAGGACTGCTGGCTCCCAACCTCTCACCTGCTGATTGCCCCTAATCACTCCCCTGCCAGCCTGATCAATGCCTAACTGCTCCTGTGCTGGCCTGATTGCCCCTAACTGACCTCTCCCTGCCAGGATGGTCCCCTCAACTGTCCTCCCCCTGCAGGCCTGGTTCCCCCACAACTGCCCTCTGCTGCAGGCCTGGGTCTCCCCCAACTGCCCTCTGCTGCAGGCCTGGGTCTCCCCCAACTGCCCTCCTCTGCCAGCCTGGTCCCCCTCCCCCCCAACTGTCCTCTCCTGCAGGCCTGAGTTCCTCCCAACTGCCCTCCCTTGCTGGCCATCTTGTAGTGGCCATCTTTGACCACATGGAGGAAGCCATCTTGTGATGGCCAATTTGCATATTACTCTTTTATTAGATGGGATTGTTATCTCCATTTCATCTATTTCTGCTCAGGTATTTATTATTTCCTACCTTCTACTTACTTTAGCTTTGTTTGTTTTTCTTTTTATAGTTCCTTTAGGTGTAAGTTTAAATAATTTATTTGAGACTTTTCTTGTTTTTTGAGGTTGGCATGTATTGCTATGAATTTCTTTCTTAATACTTTGGTGGTGTCCCAATGATTTGGGATCATTATGTTTCCATTTTCATTTGTATCAATATATTTTTTATTTCTTGATTTCTTCATTAACTCAGTGATTGTTTAATAGTCTGGTGTTTAGCCTACAAGTGTCTGCTTCTTCCATTTTTCTTCTTATAATTGATTTCTAGTTTTATACTGTTGTGATCAGAGAAGATGCTTGACATGATTTCAAGCTTTTTAAATTTACTGAGACATGTTTTATGGCCTAACATGTGGTCTGTACTCGAATATGTTCCATGAACATTGTAAAGAATGTTCATTCTATTGATTTTGAATCTAGTATTCTATAAATATCTGTTAAGTCCATTTGATCTAGTGTGTTATTTAAGAACACAGTTTCCTTGTTGATTTTTTTGTCTAGATTATATGTCAATTAATGTGTTTGGGATGTTAAAATCCCCTACTATGATCATATTACTGTTGATCTCTGCCTTTATGCCTGTTAATATTTGCTTTATTTACATGCTCCTACATTGGGTACATACATGTTTACAAGTGTTATATCCTCCTATTTAATTGATTCTTTTATCATTTGTAATGCCTTTTTTTTCTCCCTTGTTATAGTTTTTGTTTTAAAGTCTATTTTGTCTGATATAAGTAGAGCTTTCTTTTCATTTCTATTTATAGGAAATATCTTTTCATTCCTTCAATTTCAATCTATGTGTGTCTTTTTATCTAAACTGAATCTCTTGTAGGCAGCATATAGATGAGTCTTTTTAAAAATCTTAATTCATTCATTCATCTTATGTCTTTGAATTGCAGCATGTAGTCCATCTACATTTAAAGTACTTATGAATATATATATATATATATATATATATATATATATATATATATATACACACTAGGGGCCCGGTGCACAAAATTCGTGCACGGGGGGGGGCTCAGGGGGGCGGTCCCTCAGCCAAACCTGCACCCTCTCCAATATGGAGTTCTTGGGGACTCTCACAATCCAGGACCTCTGGTTCTTAACCACTAACCTGTCTGCCTGCCCTAACCATTCTGCCTGCCTGCCTGCCTTATCCCCCTAACTGCCCTCTCCTGCTGGCCTGGTCACCCCTATTAACTTTCTTTTTTAATCTTATCCCCTTCACGCACAATTGTATTTGACTTCCTTATTGGCTTCTTCCTCTCACATAATTTTTCTCCTTTATGTAACACTTTTCCTACTGACTCATCAAAATCTATCTTAGGTGGAGCCCATTTTCTCCCAACTAAAAATGCAATTTCAAGAAATGACTTACAAAGATTACTTATAGAATACCTCTTCAGGTTTTTCAGAACAATTTACCATGTGGAGCCTAAAGACTGGGCATGATGTTTCCAAGGGAGGCAGTTATCATGCATTACCAGAGCTCACAACAGCAAACAAAATGAGGGACCCATATTACAATGCAGAATCTGCTTCCCTAGATAGGTCCAGCCCCATATGGTTTGTAGATTTTTAATTCTGTCTCTGTCTTAGGGAAGGATTTTGGTTTTTAAATAACATTCTATAGCTGAAGGGCCTGTTTTAGAATATAGTTAAATAAATACTGGAGAGTGTCACTCAGCATCTAGAGCTTGAAGTTAGAAAACATTGGATGAAAAAAATAATATATCTTTGACATACTTCTAAATTTGGGATCAATATACATAAAAAGAAAAAAATATATTTATATATTGATATGGCAAAGTAATCATTTGCAACTTAGTGCCCAGAATAGTGGTTAGTATATGGTAGTTAATCCATAAATATTTGTCCAATGAATATTAACCAGACTGTTTTTTTTCTTCTCCCCTTTCCTCCCCCTTCCTCTCTAAGCATGGCCCTCATTTCTTTCTTTTCTAATATATAGGTTTACCTTTAGCCCCAAGGGATAGCTATTAGAATTGAAAGTTAAAAAGCATTAAAAAAGGATAACATATTTTTGCTTCTAAGTTCAATGTGTGATGGTTCATTTTATGTGTTGACTTTTGTCTGGGCCATGGTGCTAAGATATTT
>PVJC01042722.1:0-14818 GCA_004026665.1 Murina feae
CTCTTTTGAAAAGTGTCTGTTTAGGTCCTTTGCCCATTTTTTGATTGGATTGTTTGTCTTCTTTTTGTTAACTTGTATGAGTTCCCTATAAATGTTGGAGATTAAACCTTTATCAGTGCTAACATTGGCAAATATGTTCTCCCATGTAGTGGGTTTTCTTGTTGTTTTCCTGATGGTTTCTTTTGCTGTGCAGAAGCTTCTTATTTTGATGTAGCCCCATTTGTTTATTTTCTCTTTAGTTTCCAATTCCCTAGGGGCTGTGTGAGTGAAGGAACCGCTTTGGCATATGTCTGAGATTTTGTTGCCTTTGTAATCCTCTAGTATTTTTATGGTTTCCCGTTTTACATTTAAGTCCTTTATCCATTTTGAGTTTATTTTTGTGTATGGTGTAAGTTGGTGGTCTAGTTTCATTGTTTTGCATATATCTGTCCAATTTTCCCAACACCATTTATTGAAGAGACTGTCTTGGTTCCATTGTATGTTCTTGCCTCCTTTGTCAAATATTAATTGAGCATATTGGTTCGGGTCGATTTCTGGGTTCTCTATTCTATTCCATTGATCTATATGTCTATTCTTGTGCCAGTACCAGGCAGTTTTGAGAACAGTGGCTTTATAATACAGCTTGATATCTGGTACTGAGATCCCTCCTGCTTTGTTCTTCCTTCTCAGGATTGCTGCAGCTATTCAGGGTCTTTTTTTATTCCAGATGAATTTTTGGAGAGTTCGTTCTAGGTCTGTAAAATATGCCACTGGTATTTTAATGGGGATTGCGTTGAATTTATAGATTGCTTTGGGTAGTATGGACATTTTAATGATATTGATTCTACCAATCTATGAACATGGTATGTTCTTCCATCTGTTTATGTCTTCCTCTATCTCTTTTTTCAATGTCCTGTAGTTTTCTGAGTAGAGGTCTTTTACATCTTTAGTTAAATTTATTCCTAGGTATCTTAGTTTTTTTGGTGTGATGGTAAATGGGATTGCTTTTTAGTCTCTCTTTCTGTACGTTCATTATTGGTGTGCAAAAATGCCATAGATTTCTTGGTATTAATTTTGTATCCTGCTACATTGCTGAATTCATTTATTAAGTCTAATAATTTTTGATGGAGTCTTTAGAGTTTTTTATGTACAATATCATGTCATCTGCGAATAAGGAGAGTTTTACTTCTTCTTTTCCAATTTGGATGCCTTTTATGTCTTCTTCTTGTCTAATCGCAATGGCTAATACTTCCAGTACTATGTCAAACAGGAGTGGTGAGAGTGGGCAACCCTCTCTTGTTCCTGTTCTAAGGTGAAATGGTTTTAATTTTTGCCCATTGAGTATGATGTTGGCTGTGGGTCTGTCATAAATAGCTTTTATTATGTTGAGGTAAGATCCTTCTATTCCTATCTTGTTGAGAGTTTTTATCAAAAACCGGAGCTGGATTTTGTCAAATGCTTTTTCTGCATCAATTGATATGATTAAGTGGTTTTTATCTCTTAATTTGTTTATGTGATGTATCACATTTATTCATTTGCGGATATTGTACCATCCTTGCATCCCTGGGATAAATTCTGCTTGGTTGTGGTGTATGATCTTTCTGATGTACTGTTGGATCCGATTTGCTAGGATTTTGTTGAGGATTTTGACATCTATGTTCATGAGGGATATTGGCCTGTAATTCTCTTTCATTGTGTTGTCTTTGTCTGGTTTTGGTATTGGGTAATGCTGGCTTCATAGAAGATCTTTGGAAGTCTTCCTTCCTCTCGAATTTTTTGGAATAGTCTGAGGAGTATAGGTTTTATTTCTTCCTTAAATGTTTGGTAAAACTCCCCTGTGAAGACTTCTGGCCCTGGGCTTTTGTTTGCTGGGAGCTTTTTTATTACTGCTTCAATTTCTTCCATAGTGATTGGCCTATTGAGATTTTTAGATTCTTCCTGAGTGAGTTTTGGAATGTTGTACTTTTCTAGGAATATGTTCATTTCCTCGAGGTTGTCCCGTTTGTTGGAATAGAGTTGTTCATAGTATTCTTTAACAATCCTCTGTATTTCTGTAGGGTCTGTTGTTATTTCTCCTTTTTCATTTCTGATTTTGTTTATTAGGGTCCTCTCTCTTTGCTTCTTGGTGAGGCTGGCTAGAGGTTCATCAATCTTGTTTATCCTTTCAAAGAACCAGCTCTTGGTTTCATTGATCTTTTGTATTGTCTTCTTGGTCTCCATGTCATTTATCTTCGCTCTGATCTTTATAATTTACTTCCTTCTGCTTACACTGGGCTTTTCTTGTTGCTCTCTTTCTACATCTTTGAGTTGCAGGGTTAGGTAATTTATTATCATTGTTTCTTGTTTTCTGCAGTAGGTTTGTAGAGCTATGAACTTCCCTCTCAAGACTGTTTTCACTGTGTCCCATAGATTTTGGATTGTTGTGTTTTCATTGTAGTTTGTTGCAGTGATGTTTTTTATTTCTTCTTTGATCTCTGTGGTAACCCAGTTATTATTTAATAGCATGCTGTTTAGTCTCCATGTGTTTGATTTTTGGATTGTTTTTATTTTAGTTGATTTCCAGTTGTATGCCATTGTGATCTGAGAAGATGCTTGATATGATTTCTATCTCCTTGTATTTGAAGAGACTTTTCCTGTGCCCCAAAATATGGTCTATCTTTGAGAATGACCCATGTGCACTTGGAAAGAATGCATATTCTGTGGCTTTGGGGTGAAGTGTTCTGAAAATGTCTATTAAGTCCTCTGCTCAAGTGAGTCATTTAGGATTGATGTTTCTTTGCTGATTTTTTGTTTAGAGGATTGGTCCAACGGTGATAGTGGGATATTAAAGTCCCTCACTATGATTGTATTGCTGTCAATCTCTCCCTTGATATCTTCCAGAAGTTTTTTTTATGTATTTGGGTGCTCCTATATTGGGTGCGTATATGTTTACCAGAGTTATTTCTTCTTGTTTAATGGCTCCCTTTAGTATAATGAAGTGGCCTTCCTTATCTCTTTTTATGACCTTCTCTTTGAGATCTAATTTGTCAAATATAAGTATTGCTACCACAGCTTTTTTTTCATTTACATTGCCCTGTAAAACATTTTTCCATCCTTTCGCCATCAGTCTGTGTGCATCTTTTTTTCTGAGGTGGGTTTCCTGTAAACAGCAGATATGTGGGTCATGTTTTCTTCTCCACTCAGTTACCCTATGTCTTTTGATTGGTGCGTTTAATCAATTTACATTTAAAGTTATTATTGATAAATACTTGTTTGTTGCTATTTTTATTCTTTACCCTTGTGTTCCTTCTTCGTTTCCTATTTTTACTTTTTACAGTAGGCCCTTTAACATTTCTTGCCTTGCTGGTTTGGTAGTAACAAACTCCCTTAGTCCTTTTTTGTCTGTGAAGCTCCTAATTTCTCCCTCAATTTTGATTGATAGCCTTGCTGGGTACAGTATTCTTGGATTCAGACCCTTCCTTTGCATGACTTTGTATATTTCATTCCATTCCCTTCTTGCCTGATGTGTTTCTGTTGAGAAATTCATCACTAGTCTGATTGGGGAGCCTTTGTAGGTAACTTTCTGTCTCTCTCTGGCCGCTTTTAAGATTCTTTCTTTGTCATTAGTGTTTGCCAATTTAATTATAATGTGCCTTGGCATTGGTCTTTTGGGTTCATTTTGATTGGAACCCTGTGGGCTTCTTGGATTTGCGTGGGTTTTTTTCCCCTATTTTAGGGAAGTTTTCTGTCATTATTTCTTCAAACAAGTTTTCTATTCCTTGCTCAGTTTCCTTTCCTTCTGGCACCCCTATTATGCGTATGTTGTTTCATTTTGTGTTGTCCCAAAGTTCTCTTAGGCTCTCCTCCTGCTTTTTAATTCTTTTTTCTAGGTGCTGCTCTGTTTGGGTATTTTTTTCTACCTTATCTTCTAGCTCACTGATGTGGTCCTCTGCTTCTTCTAGTCTACTCTTGCTGCTTTCTATTGAGTTCTTCATAGCAGTGATGTCCTTTTGCATTTCTTCTTGATTCTTCTTCATTTCCTCTTGGTTCTTCTTCATTTCCTCTTGGTTCTTCTTCATTTCCTCTTGGTTCTTAAACATACTGTCACATTTGTCTTCCATTCTTTTCATCCACCTTATGACCATTTCCCTGAATTCTTTCTCTGACAAGTTACTTGCCTCCATTTCATTTACTTCCCTTTCTGGTGATGCCTGTTTTTCTTTCATATGCGGGCTGTTTCTTTGTCTCCCCATGATCTATCTTTTCTGGGTATCTGGTTATATAGTTTTTTCTCTCCTTTCCGTGAGGAGGTGCAGAGCTCATCTGGGTCCACGTATTCTTGGTTTGAGCTCCGGTGTTCCTGGGTTCCTGGCTGGTCCCTGGGTGACCTGTTTGCAGTATCCCTGGATGTATACATTTCTTGTAACAGTCACCCAAGATGGCCCAGTTTCTTCAGCAGATGCAGCAGCTCCGGGTGAGATTTCAGCCGCAGTGGTAGCGCCCGGTTAAGGGAGCCCCATTCGGGTTCTCCAACAGTCCTCTGGAGTATAGCTGTTGCACACCCACAAATTTCTACGCTTGGTACATCCACACACTCTCCATTCCTTCTCTCTCTCTCTCACTGTCTTTCAGTCTGCCTTCTCATTGGCAGCCATCTTCCTTCCCCATCAAGATTTATTTTTTTTAAAAAAGATGGTGTAACATAAATTCACCCTGTTTGTACACATTGAAATCTTTTCTCATTTCATTGTGGAAAATACCTTACTGCAAAGCCCCCTTTCCAATCGGGTTCTGGAGAAGCACTTAATTCCATACCATGGGAGGAGCACTTCTTGTGGATAAAGAATGGTGAAAATGTTATGAAAGTGCTACGATTGAAAGATAGAGTAATACGAATTCTAAAACCAGACAGTTTTCTTTGACTTCACTGCAGACTTAAGGAAGAGGTTGTATGAACCAGCATCCTGCAAGCAGAAGCAGCCAGGGCTCTGGGGCAGCGCCTCTGGGTAGCTGCTCACCAGGATCTTTCACTGATACTCCATCATTCCAGGGGAATGGTGCTTCTCCTTTTTCTCTTCCTGCTGCCTTTGGGGTCAGGAACTGAAGCTGAGCATGCTCACAAGTGTTGCCTCTTTTTCAGCCACTTCTACAGACTCCCAGTGTTTCTCATGAGCAAATGTCACCAACTCTGGTTGGCCTTCCACGTCTGCCAATGTAAGTGGGGTTTCCCAGTTAAATACTGTCACCGCACCCGTGGGTTTTCTTTGTGGTTCCCATGGCTGTCTGTAAACATGCCTCTACTTGTATGCTTACCAGTCAGGGCTGCTGCTCCTAGCACCTGGAGCCTGGCTTGTGACAAAGAAGTGAACTCTGTGGTGTTTGAGGAAGACTGTGCTTTCCCTTTGCCAGACTTGTCCAGGCAGAGTTTATCAAGGTTCATTTTCACCTGTTTCATTTGTACTTTTTCATACCCTGTCTCTGTCCTTTTCTTCTTTCCTGGTTCATTTGTAACAACCTTATTGTTTTTCTCTTTTTCTCTCCCATGTTGTTCTAGAAGGAAACAGATGGGTAGAGAATTTTAGATGAATACCGAATATCACATTGCCGTTGCTGAGATCATTTCAGAATTTTCTAAAATTACCCTTTATGGTTACATGGACAGGGAGAAAATACCCTAGATTTTGAGAATTGGGATGCTGTGGCCAGGTTTATATATGATTAAAGAGACAAAGACTCACCAGGATAAAGCTGCTGGAGTTTTTTTAAGCAAAGAGAATAGAGTTAATAAATAGTGCCCACCTGGAGGCATGCTCCTTCTGTGTGTGTGATTCTTGTCATTGTAGCTAAATGTTCGGTCTGAGAGAGCTTATGTCCCTTTAGACACTTACAACTGCAGCCACCTTGGAACTGCCAACAGGAGATTACTTGGCCTAGAAAAGAACAATATTAATAGCATGAGGTTATTTTTTCCTCTCCCTTTAAAAAATGTGGACAAACATGTCAGAAGGGAAATGGCATTCCTTGAGTACATGAAAGGTATTCTAGGTATTATTGCCTGCTGGCTACATTTGAGTATCTTATCCCCAGTCTCTGGAAAATGAAATGCATATGGACTGGGCTGTTTCAGAGAGGCAATTTGAATGTCAGCATTGTTAAGCCCACCAGTTGGGTATGGACCATCTCTAGTATTGAGAGCACAAGCTGAGCTGGATCAAAGGCAGGCACACATAGGCACGGAACCTGGTAACAAGTGGTATGCCAGAGTAATCTGATTGTCCCAGGAATGTTCATAGCAATTTGAGTCCAAGTCAACCACCCTGCTTACCCACCCTCATCTCCACCTACCCCTGTGCAAAGCTGCAGTATGTCACATATCAGCCCAGGCACGTGGGTCTTTTAGTAACCTGGCAATGTAGCATCAGAAGCATCTTCATGCTATTTAATTGTTCAAGTAATGAAATGATAGCCATAACATTTTGCATACAGTGTCCAAGGACCTAAAAGTCTGTTGTAAGTAAAGAAAATGAGTCACAGAAATCTGCTCCTTCAAGCATGGCTAGCTTCAATTCACAGATGGCTAAACTAGACCAGATACAGCATGGGGTCCATTCCACGTGAGCCACAGACCTAGGAAGCATGCAGAAAGAGCTTCTAGTCAATGGAAGAAACAAGAAAAGGAACTGTAAACCAGCTTATTTTTCTCATTAAACTGTAAACCAGCTTATTTTTCTCTTATTTTTCTCTTTACAACTCCTAGGGAGCATGGAATGTGTTATTTATATATTTTGAAAAGTAACAGCTTTCCTGATTGCTAAATTATAGATTAAATCAATGAGTAGGTGGTCTATCTTACAGTCTCACTACTAAATACAGAATCAGCTATATGAAAAATTTGCAAGACATTGTAAGATTTCTAAAAGTGTGATTATCCTGTGGTTGTTTTCTGAAAGTGTAATTCCTAACTGATCTAAAGGTAGATACTGTTGTTTTTTTGCTAACAGGGATGGTTTTAAAAAATTGCCACCAGTTTTTTGACACTCTTTCCATTGGGAGACAGGGTTTTTGTAATCCCCCTTGAGTTTGGGTGGGCTAATGACTGATTCAACCTAAAGAGTACTGTGGAGGTTATGTGATATGACTTCATAGGCTGCTTCATGAAAGGTGATACTGCTCCCTCTCTGCTCACTAGAACACTCATGCTTGGAGCCCAGGGAAGCCATGTAAAGAGTCTTACTACCATGAGGTCAGCCTGCTGTGTAGCACCAAGGCCCTCTGCTTAAGCATTGCAGCTCAGCTCAGTTTTTGAGTCATTCCCACCCAGGCACCAGACAGTGAATGAAGAAGCCTCCAGATAATCATTCAGGTCCCCAGCCATTCAACCTTCCCACCAGAGAGCCCTGCTGCTGTGAAGCAGATACTACCCTTTCATGCTCTTTCCAAATTATCTGCAGGAATAACTGTCAGTGTTGTTTAAGGACATTTATTAACTAACAATAACTGGAACATTAACAAAACTTGTCCAGGAAGAGAGGCTGTGGCCCTTTCTTAGCCCTTAAGGTTGAATATTTATTTGTCTAAGGTAATTATGGCCATTACATTTCTCTTACTATGTGTTTAGGTTGGGTTTGGTAAAAAGATGCAATTCTGACCAATAAGATGAGTGGAAAAGTTTGCTGGGGCTGCTTCTGGGAAAATTTCCCTTATTCTGAATAAGATTTGCAGGACAGAGTTGTTCTCAGTGATACTGTCATATGTTGTCTGCAGATGGTGCCTACACTTGTGGTACTATTGAAGGACTGCCAGGAGGCTAAAAACCCAAAAGGACAACTATATACTGCAGGTGACAGGTCAGAGAGAAGGGTGAAGAAGCTATGTCCTTGATGATGCTCAATCCTGGAACTACCTCCTCTGATGTACTTGTGATGTAGTATAATTTTCTCATGCTTAAACCTGTTCTATGGGGCCATCTGAGAGCCTCAGTCAAGGCTTCCTAACTGGCCATTGATGTTTTGAAGAATAGGTTTTGTTTGTAAAGATGTAGGTTCAAATCTTGGTTCTGCCACTTACTAGCTAAGGAACTGAGATGTTCTGACTCTGTTTCTTTATCTGTAAAGTTAGAATCAAAAGGTTTTCATCATTGAGTCCTTGTAAAGAAAAAAAATATTTTATTCAACAAATCTTTATTGAGTGCCTTCTGTGTGCCAAGCACCACTCTTGGCACTGGGGAGCTAGCTTTGAGTGAGATGGGTAAGCTTTCAACCCTCTCTACTTAGATTTGTATGAGGGAGACAGATTATAAATGAGTAAGCGACCAAGATAATCTCAGATAGTGGCGAGTGCTATGGAAATGAAATGAGATGAGGTTTCTCAGCACTGGGCCTGTACACTGCAAGTCATCAGTAATGATGTCTGTTATTTTTATCACTAAAGTAGCAGTAGTCAAATTACCATTAGTTGCTGAGTGAGCTTGAGTGAACTTTGATTTTGATCTGAAGGACATTGGTCCCCCTATTTCCATCCATTAGAAGAAAGTAGTTGAGGCTTGCTCTACCAAGCACCAGTCTGAATTCTTTTGCTGGGGCAGCCCGGGCCTACTTGGCTGATGGTTGCTAAAATGTTGGTTCAGGAGAGTGACTTGAAAAGTAAATACTAACTCAACATAAAGTTAAAAGGAAATGAAGAGTCTGGAAAAAAATCAAACAAAAGGAAAAACCAAAACACATACAGGTTGGTGAAAATAGAATGGTCTTTGTGGACTCACTTTTTGTTCTTGACATGAAAGTGGCTTTGAATTGAACCAGGAAACTCTCACACCTACATTTCACTTGAGGATTAAAAACTTCAGGAGAGGGACAGTGATCCAGTTGCAGTGTAGAGCTTAACTGCTTCACTCTGCAAAGGAAGTAATCCCACTGGGGTTTGCTTTCACTCTTCTGAGAGAGTTGCTGTGGACAGCATGCATTGTGGGACCCCAAGTACTTAAAACACACTTGGGATTGGTTTTAAAATCAGAATCTTTGTATTGTTATTGGCTTCTCTGAAGTGTTAGTAGTTTAGTGTTTTCTGTTTATTGTGCCCCACAAAGGTAAATCTGAATTTGTTTTGATTTTTCTGATTTTCTTCCACCCTGGAAATAGAGCAGCCTTTTCGTGGAAATGACTTTGGATAAAGTCTCAGTTAATTACCAATTCCAGATGACACTGACTGGGCCCTGGAGCACACCTTATCTGCTGCTTTCCAGGAAGACAAAGGAGAGAAGGAGTTAAGGAGAACCAGATACAAAGCTCCTTCTATGTCATGGCCAACCAAGAGAAGTTCATAAATATTTGTGGTGAAGGGACACAAGGCACATAAAAGGGGGAAAGTTGTTACTTATATTTAGTTTTGAACTGTTTTGCTTGGTACTGTCTTTTGAGTATAAGGGATTTTATCATTAAACAGTATCAACATATATCAAGAATGTATTCTGTGCCAAGCCTGGGGTAAGGCTAGTTCCCATTTGTAATATGGCCTCTATTGATTTACTCTGAAGGGCTTTTTTTTTTCTTTTCTTTTTTTTTTTTTTTGCTTGGAGAGAAGCACTCTCTATTACCTACCTTTCCTCTGATATTCAATTTATCAATGTTTTGGATTTGTGAGACAACAGACATTTCTTCAATCACTAAATATTTCCTCTAAATATTTACACATGATTTAACACACTAATAAGTCAAAAAATAGGAGATTGAAGAGCTATTCTCCCCAATTTAGAAACTTATTTAATTAAACTCTTGAGCAGTTAATTTTCCCAAGTCCAATGTATCAAAGTCTCCTAATGATCTAAACACCCTAAGCAGGAGGGAAGACACACCAAGTATCCCAGCAATTGTGACATTATTCTTACTGTAGTGACATCTGGGCCTTACTGTTTCTAGGCCTCTGCCTTGAAAAGCGACACATTGCTCATCTGGGCCACATCCAGGATTTATCTCTTCCTCTTCTCTAGAACAATAACTAGAGTTAAGTCACAATATGACCTTGTCAAAGAAAAGGGATAAAAGGGAGGAACAATCTCTGGCCAACATGTGGAAACTGGGGAAAGAATGAGTGGGATGCTGGACTAAGTCAGGGTGGTATTGAAGGGAAAATATAAAGTTGGTTAAAGAAGAGTTTATTGCTATGGAAATAGCCCCATCCTCATTCTCATTCCCATTCTTGTATCTCCCCAGAGCAGTAGTCATGTTACCAGACTTAGATGGCAGTATTTGGATGTACCAGTAAATTTTTGGGCTGTTTTTGAAGTTCAAAATGATTTAAACCAGAACTCTGGTCAGTGGCATGGCTGGGTCTACTTTTTAATTTGGTTCTTTGGCTGGTTATGAGATTTTAGGTTTTTGAAGCTTTTAGGCTTTAGATATTTGTTATCTGTCTCATTATCATGCCATTATTGTATATTGGCCAGGTCTTTAAGTGTCATTGGAGCATAGTTATGCTTTCTTAGGTCTCATTATTGTTAATTAAGTGTATTTAGACAATTAGTTTGGTATAGTAAATTCTCTTCTCTAGGCTTTATAAGGGATGCTGTGATGTGCCTTCCAGCTCCTCCCATGAGGCACTCACTCTCCCAGTGGGCAGACATGCTGCCTGCTGATAGCTCATGGCAGAACACTCATCACAAATGGCCCTTGGATAAAAGGAGCTGCCTTGCTCCAAGGAAAGGTTGATGTGGTCATACAAATTCTTGATACCCCTGCCTCGTTATGGGATGTCTTTGAAGAGCATTCCAGTTTTAGAGCCCCATGGGTCAGCTGAAATTTTGTAGTCACTGCATCACAGTTCAACTTTCCCCTCTGTCCACCCTGCCTGCATATAGGAGTTGTTCCCCAAAAGACAACTCAATAAACATTCAACTCAGAGTTGTTGCCTGGGAGCCCACTTATAAACCTTGGTGCCAAGAATAGTCTTTGGAAGCAGAATCCAAAACATGATTTGGGGGCCGGATCACCAGCCAAGTGGCAATGAGAACCCCATCACTGATGGTAGCCCCCTGCTATGAAGTATCATGCATTTATTAAAATATCACTGGTGGTGAACCGAACTGGAATACTAGTAGAGGGGAATTTACTGGAAGATGCACTATCTCAGCATTTGAGAGGTTTGGAGGAAGTAAAAATTTTTAGGATTATGGAATTGAATGATGGTTGAGAATATAAAGGCATTGGGAAAAGGAAAGGTTGAGGGTGATTAATCACCAATTTAAGCTGAGATATGATAAGTAGATAGCCTCCTTGACAAAATATAGAGACATTCTCATATCTTTCAGCCAAAGGGCAGAAAAAAATGCAGCCTCACATCTAGGACTTAATTTAAGGGGGTGGAGCTCCAAGACAAACTGAATTTTCAATCCTGGCAAATCTGCTGCCCTAAGATCAGGGTCCTGCTGGGAAAGGTTGGACTCTGAGCTATGGAATGGGATTATCCAGGTTAATGTAATTGAAAATCTTAATTCCCAGAGCCTGTAGAAATAGCCACATACCTCATTATTAAAGGCCAGTGTACCCCTCTCTTGAACATTGCTTTTCCAAGCCACATCCAGGATTTATCACTTTCTCTTCTCTAGAATTAAGTCACAATATCACCTGGCCAGAGAAGGGAGAAAAGGAGCAGCAGTCTCTAGCCAACATGTCGAAATGGGGAAAGTATAAGTGGGATGCTGGATTAAGTGAGGGTGCATTAAAGGGGAAATATAACGTTGGTTAAAGGAGAGTTTATTGATATGGAAACAGTCTTGCAGGATACATGGTTTAACACCTTGGCAAAAACTCTTGAAGTTGATGCTAACATGAGGCTAGCATGCTGCTCGTGGAAGCTTGGAGAAAGTGATGGTCTACACTAAATGACATAGAAATGCCATAATGGATGGTGGATGGAAGAAGGGATAACAGGCTCAGTGAAGTGAGAATGCTTTAGAGAATATCCTATATAATAAAGAGGTAATATGCAATCACAAGATGGCTGCCTACCAACAGGCCGGCAGGGGGGTTAGTGAGGGAGACCAAATGACTGAACAAGCAGGCTGCATGGGGCAACCAGGCCAGCAGGGGGACTGAATAACAGGCTGTGTGGGACAACCAGGCTGGTGGGGGGACCATGAGGGGCAACCGAGCAGGCAGGGTGGTCAGTTGGGAACAATTAGGCTGGCAAGGAGGAGCAGTGATGGGCAACTAGGCTGGTGGAGGGGGCAGTTGGGGGTGACCTGGACGGCAGTGGGAGGGGTAGTTAGGGGTGATCAGGCTAGCACACAGAGGCAGTGAGGGGCAATTAGGTCGATAAGGGGGACAGTTAGGGGCAACCAGTCAGGCAGGTAAGTGAGCATTTAGGAGCCAGTGGTCCAGGATTGTGAGAGGGATGTGCTGAGAGGGGCCTAAACTGGCAGTTGGACATTCCCCGAGGGGTTCTGGATTGGAGAGGGTGCAGGCTGGGCTGAGGGGACCCTCCCTCCTTCCCCCGTACCACACTGAGCACAGATTTCATGCACTGGGCCTCTAGTATTAAATACAGCTAAAGATTCTACCCAATTAACTATGTTCCTTGGGAAAGTCAGAAGGACTGTGATTTTAAGAAAGACTAAAGGATGAGCTTGTAAGAAGGGCATTATTGAGAAGTTCAGTGGTGGTTGTGTTCTAAAGGCATAGTACTGATTTCAGTGATAGCAAGGGGGCTTATATGATCCAGGTGGTGATACTTAACTATCAGAAGCAAGAAGGACACGGTTATTATAATTCATGGCAAGGTCAAGGTGGCAGCCGGAAGCCCTGACCCACTGGGAGTACGAAAATGGTTAGTAAAATGTAGTATCCCTTCAGGTAAGATGGATGGGATGCCAACAAAAGTTTGCTCAATGTATATAATCAAAAGATATCAGCCCTGGCAAGTATGGCTAAGTTGGTTGCAGTGTCACCTTATACACCAGAAGGTAGTGGATTCAATTCCTGTTCAGGGCACATACCCAGGTTGCATGTTGAAGGTGCAGGAGGCAACTGATCAATGTTTCTCTATTCTCTCTCACTTTCCCTCTTCTCTCTCTCTCCACCTCCTTTCCTTTCTGAGATCAATAAAAAACATTACATGTAAAAAAATGATCAAGAGGTTGAGAAAACTACCCAATAACAATTTTTGATGTCCCTTGTCCAGTTTCCAGACTTGAGACAGTTTTTGATCATGGAACCTGTCAATTGAAGGGGATGCAGACTCCTCAGGAGGAAGGACCCTGCAGCAACATGACAGGTGAATGTGATAACAGTTCCCCCAAAGGCCTCCCATGGTTTACTCAGGTAACTATATATTGGCTAAAGGGGAAAACCCAAACATTTCAAAGATTATTTACAGCAGAGTGTGAGTTGACATTAATACCTGGGACCCCTCCCTCTTAGATAGCCTAGGTCCAACTCACAGAGTAGCTTGAGTTCATGGACTCATCCAGAGGTCATTTCCTTGGAACAGATATCCCTGGTGGTTTGCAGAACTGCAATATTTATTTCTTGGCCACTAATCTAAGTGATATTGTAGTGGAAAGAACCAAGTGGAAGACTTAGGAACTGCTCTTCTCCCAATGGCTTTGGTGACCCTCAATGAGCTATCTCCCAATATTTACACCTTTGTATAGTGCTTTCCAAAATTGACTCTGAGCTTGGAAAAATGGATTTGAAAAGGCAAGAACAAGCAAAGACTCGATAAGAGTTTGCACACAGGGCCTTGTCTTCTTGGAATGCTTGCTCTTGGGATCCAACTGCCATATAAAGAAGCTCTAGGTAGCTACATGAAGAGATTAGATGGAAAGACAGGTCCCAGCCTCTCATCCATCTCTTCTAAGATGCCAGCCACATAAATAAAACTATCTTGGACATTTCCTCCCTACCTGTTATCTGACTGCATCTGCATGAGAGTCTCCAAGCAAGACCAACAGAAGACTTGTCCAATTAAGCTACTGTTAACTCACAGAACAGTGCTGACTAATACAATGGTTCCTGTTTTAAGCCACCCAACTTTTTGTGATAATTTGTTATTCAGCAACAAGTTACTTAAACAATCTACATAAATAAAAATGTAAATGTTCGTTTGTTCAAAATCTCAAATCTCCCAAAGTTCTTCACCGATTGCTTTGAAATTTTGACACAACGTTGCATTAGAATAAGCACGTGTTTTTATATACATACTAGGGGCCCGGTGCACAAAAATTTGTGCACTCCGGGTGGAGGGAGTCCCTCAGCCTGGCCTGTGCCCTCTGACAGTCTGGGACCCCTCAGTGGATGTCCTATGATGGCCCCAGTCTGCCAGGCGCCTTTTGTGTGTGTGTGTGTGTGTATGTGTGTGTGTCACCACTGGGGACCTGCCCCCAGCCGCATCTGAGGCTCAGAGCAGTCCTCCTGTGTGTGTCTACCTGCTGGGGGCCTGCCCACAGACACACCGTGGAGGCTTGGAGCAGGCACTCCCTCTATGTTGATCTCTCAGACTCTTGCCCTCCCCTGCATGTTGTTCTCTTTTTTGAGCGTGGCCAGGGCTGGGTGCGGCCTGCCTCCCAAGCTTGCCTACTGCCCATCTTCCTCCAGCCACCAGAAAGCAGGGAAAACCCCGCCTCGTGGTCAGGCCAGACTTTTCCTGCTCCCTGATCCCCAGAAGGGACCTGGGAAGCCGCCAAGCAGGCCGCCAACTCTTTCCCACTCACCCATCCCCTGCTGCCTTCCTTTCCCACTTCCCGGTGCCGCCAAGGGGTCTGGGAGCTGCCAAGCAGGACCCCGGCCCCTGCAGCCTTGCTTTCCCGCTCCACAATGCCCCTCAAAGGGCCTGGGCAGCCACCAAGCAGGCCGAGACCCCCCCCCCC
>PVJC01042723.1:0-14816 GCA_004026665.1 Murina feae
TGGTGAGGGGACATGGTGTCACCGGTGCCGGAGGCTGAAGAAGCTCAAGAACGGGGCAGGAGCCAGGACAGCGAGACCTGGCCCGAGGCTTGAAGGAGGGCGGCGGCTGGCTGCCCTGGGAGCTCCGAGGGAAAGGAGGCTGGCACCACGTCCAGAGCTGGGCCGCCACAGGCCTGGGAGCCCCGCTGCCTGGGAGCCCCGCTGCCTGGGAGCCCTGCTGCCTGGGAGCCCCGCTGCCTGGGACCCGGCCTGGGAACCCCGCTGCCTGGGAGCCCCGCTGCCTGGGAGCCCTGCTGCCTGGGAGCGAGGCCAGAAGACGGCCACATTCAAGAACAGGAATAAGGGCTTGTTTCCTATCCCACCGCCCACCGCCAGCTCCTGCAAGCCCTGCTCTCTTGTCTTCTGCAAATGAGCAAGGAGCCTGGGGGAAGGAATCTGCAGGCAGCCCTGGGTCAGGCAGCAAGGAGGGCCTGGGGCCGGAGGACTGGGGAGCCTGGCTAGCTGTGCACAGCTCCTGGCACAGAGGTGATGTTAGGAAAGTGTCATAGAGACTGTAAGAATTAGGGACGCATGGACAGCTAAGTAGGTTGGGGGTTGGGAGGGGGCTCTCCATGCTTAAGGAAGGACTTGCATGAGGAAGGAAGAGGGAAGGAACAAAGGAAAGCTGGGCTTCGTGGAAAAGATCTCTATTTAAGAAGGAAAACGACACCAGTAGGAAAAGCAGCCGTCACACTGAAAAGCTTTTAACACCTGCATTAGGTCCCAGGAGTAAGCAGTGACCCTGTGTTGGTGCCACAGGCCACAGTGAACTGTCCCAGGACCCTGCCTAACACCAAGGGTTTCTGCCTCCCACTTAGCTCAGGGCCTGCGGCTAAGACAGACCAACAGTGCCCCCTGCTGCCCGGCGCTGGTGTTTAAAGGGCCGGGCGCACCGCTGGGAAGCTGTCCCCTGCCAAGCCACTGGCTTCCGCTGTATCAGCACTTCTGGAACTTCTGTTTGTCATCTGTGCTATTACAGGGTTTCCTAAGTGGACACAGAACATGGGAAAATGAGAGAACGTTTGGAAACGTAACTAAAACAAACAAAAAACAGTGGAGGTGGAAGCCTGAGTGAGGAGAAAGAGACTTCTCGTCTCTCTCCCGGTTTTCTCCTGGCTGGTGAATTCCCACTTATTTTGTGGTTGCTAGCAGGCATCGGATAGCATCTGTCAAAAGAAGGATTAACTCAACTATTGCCAGCTTCGGGGGCTTCCAACTCAAACTCTACAGCACAGTCTCCAGACCGGAGAAAGGAAAGAGGCCCGTGATCAAAGGCGGGTGCGGCAGCCCTCAGCTTCTCGCAGGAGTGACCTCCTGGTTACCTCACTGTTTACGTCGACTTTACCCTCAGAATCTGCTGCCCTGGGCTTGTTCTCCTCTCCACGCCATCAGAACAGAGACTTAAATCAAACACCGTGGCTTTGAAAGGCACGTCTAATCACGGTGTGAAGTAGTCAGTGTGCCTCACTTATATCCACTAACACACTCAAGAAAATCCCGGTTTACATTTCTTCACATGAGAAAAACACGGCAACTGCCCATGGACCCCAGCCCAGGGCTCCGAGAGTGGATGAGTGAGAGGCAGCGTGGCAGGGAAGGACTCACGGAGACCTGACTTCCAGCGCAGGTCTGACCGCTCAGTGTGTCTCGTGGAGGAAGCATGTGAACGGTCTGCTTTCTCCTCTGTGAGGATGGAAATGGTTCCTGCCTCCTTTTCCTTCTCTGGTTGACCGGCAGCGGCTGCTTTCAGATCCCAGGGCCGGGCCAGACTCACTGGGGAAGATGCGGGCAGCAGTGTGCTGTGGCAGCACACACCATGCCACATACAGACCCACTCAGACAGAAGCATTTCTCTCACTTTTTGCAGCTATAAAATCTGCTCCTGGCTGTCATTTCCAGTGCCTGTTTCAGCCCTGCAAGTTTCTAGTCTTCACCATAGTTAAACAAGAGAACTCAGAAGCACTGAATAATTTCCTCAGTCACACCGCATATCTGCACTCACTAACATAGCCCCCAACATCCTCTGTGATGAATGAAATCCTAGCTTCTCATATTTCATATCACTTCCCCTGCCCCTTAAAACACAAAAACTGAGTCACAGCATCGGTGTCCTGCCTGGTAACACCTTGCACACCCATATTCCTGCAGGAGAAAAAGGGGGACAACCGTGGCGTGGAGTTTGCCCCCATCAGCAGGAAGGCAGGCAGGGCAGGCGGTTCAGGGAGAAGGTATCCGAAAAGAGGCTTTTTTCAGCAAGCAGACCAGGAAGGGCTGTGTGTTAGAAATTAAAAGTGACAGCAGATAAAGCAATAACTACAGTCACGGGGAACCTTCCAGCAAGTAGAATTCTAAAAAACAAAACCAGAGGCTGCCAAGGGCAGGGCTGAAAGGGCCAGAAGGCAGGCCACCACCTGCTGCATCTCCGGGCCCATGTGGCAAGCTGCTCCGCACGGACTCAGGGAAGTGCTGGGGCTGTCAGCGCTTGGGAGGCGCCCTGTGATGATGGTGATTTATAAACCAGAAAATAGAAATCTTTTGGGGGCCCCTTTACTTCATACAACATTTGACTATTTTTCAGGTTATCGCGCCCGGGGGGGCGAGACTCAATCTCGGCTGGAACGAGCGGACGCCCATCAGCCAGCAGAGTCCGCAGAAGACTTTGAAAACGGCGTCACCAAGTTGTGTGTCCCGACGAAGCACAGCGTTCCACGCCGATGCCTTCAGGGTGCGGACTCAGAAACTTGCCCAGCAACACAGACTAGCAAAAAGCGTGAAGGAAGCCAAATGCACCCACTGGAGAAAAGCGATGGTTAGGAGCCAGACTGGATTTCATGCCAAGGTTCATCGTGGTCTAGGATTAGCTGGCTGATTCACTGAGGTTATCAACATTTATTCTTCACTCATTACGAGCTGGGCACTCTGATACTCACCAGGAACACATTATAAAATAATACTACTTCTGAGGAGTAGGCATCGAAATAAATTAAAGTATGGGCCAGGGGGCATGGTTCGGTTGACCTATGAACCAGGAGGTCAGGGTTCGATTCCCGGTCAGGGTACATGCCCAGGTTGAGGGCTTGATCCCCAGTGTGGGGTGTGCAGGAGGCAACCAGTTGACAATTCTCTCTCATCATTGATGTTTCTATCTCTTTCTCCCTCTCCCTTCCTCTCTGAAATCAATAAAGATATTTTTAATTAAAATATGAGTTGACAAGTAAATCAACTGGATTATGTTTGAAGCACATATGTATTCCATCAAAGTAAAGTAATTGACTTTCTCTCATGAGATAAGAGGGGGTCAGAAAGATACATAAACTCAGGGTTGAGCTGAAGGTCAGCATGTCTCTTAGGGCACCAGTTCTTGACATGTCATTTACACAATATTAACATGGTAAAGTGTTAAAACCAAAGTCACAGACTCTCAGATTGGCCTTGCTCACATACAATGACTTGCATGATTGCATAAAGCAAAGCGCTCGCTGCGTTGTTTCGTCCCTGTGTCATCCCAGACGTGGGCCCCCGTGGCGCCATGCCCTGAGAGTGCCTGCGAGAAAGGCCTGCGGACTGGATCCCACGGGCGCTGGGTGACTAAGGCTGTGTGGGGAGGGAGCGGCCCCGTCAGGGTCACGGTCAGCCAGCTGGGAGGATGCTTCCCGCCTGGAGCTGCTCTGGGCACCCGGGGTTTGACAGCGTGTTCCCACTGCTGCTCGCCGCTCTGTGGCCAGGAGACGCTGAGAAAACATTATTCACCGAGTCCGGCTGCGCGGGTCGACCCCGGTATTGCATCTCCCAGGCAGCACCCGTGGCTGCAGCCCAACTCACCAGCAGATGTTTCCAATTTCCCTGCCTCTGAGCCACTCCCTGGCTTAGACATATTTTAAACAAAGGCCTTTCTGTAAGGGCTCAGGAAACTTACCAAATTAAATCCTGGTAACAGCAGAGCGCAGGCCCTGCTCTCGCCGCAGCCACACTGATGGGATCCTCCGACAGGCAGCTGAGCTCTGAGAGCCCCGTCCACCCCGGAAAGGCTCCCCTCTGGCTGACACACTGGAAAGCAGAACTAAGTTCTAGGTGACGACTGTTCTCTATGCTGGGTCCCCTAAAAGGAACGCCGCTTCACACCGAGGCCTTCATGTGCACAAGGACCTCGTCGCGTGTACTTTAAAACCAGCGCCTGCATTTCTGAGAAGTTACCCAAAGACGTTCCCACCCGTCACAGCACCTAGCAAGGCTGTGCTGCAGCGGGTTTGCAGGCCCAGACGGGCAGGCACCGGATGCTGCAGTGATACAAGAAAGCGCGCAGCCCTTAAAGCAACGAGGCAGCTCTCCAAAGAGGACAATATGACCCCCACACAGCAAGGGTCAGATAAAAAAGAAGCCAAAGAACCAGGCCAGGGCATGCAGGGCGGGGTAGATGGAGGCTTACAGCCCTGAGCACGCAGAGCACAGCTCATTCTCGTGGTGTCATTCGTTCATCACTGCGTTGTGTCCCACAGGAACAGCTATGAACCTACCTTGCCCTGCCCTGCGTGTACACGCATAGCACATCCTGTGAAACTTTTTGTAGCTTTTGCATTTTAATCTGTTGTCATGTGCAAGGATTCCGTGCTCAAAAAGGAAATGAGCTTGATAAAAACAAAGTCATATTGAGACTGAAAATGAGGCCGAGGAAACGCACACAGAACCAATGGGAAAGCAGCGTGAGGGCCTGGTGGGAGGAGGGAGAGGAAGGAAAAGAAAACGCTGAGGATTCTAGCATCCAAAACCGGGGCAGGGCCTGCCTTTTCATCCTCACCAGCGCAACTTCCCGCTGGTGTTACTCGCCGGCCTACCTCATCTCTGATTTGTTTTTAGTGTGATTTTATTCATTTCAGAGAGGAAGGGAGAAGAATGTAACAGTTGCCCAAACCTGCCAATGAAAACGCAGAGAAGTGGACTCAGTCCAAATTAGGCAAGTGACCTGAGCCCCCTCCTGTGTAACCAGACCCCTGACCCGGACCCCTGACCAATCCCTGGGGGCCACGAGCGCTCCCCCTGCCCACAACCCAGACCCCCCTATAAATTCTTTGTTCTCTCCTGGCGCGCTCTCTCTCTCTCTCTCTCCCTCCCCCCCGCCTTGCTGCTTTGGTGATGGTTGGAGGCAGAGCCGTGCTATAGCACGAATAAAGTTCTCTTGCTTTTGCATCGGGCTCTGCTCCTTCCTGGTGGGTTATTGGGGATCCTGAACTCTGGGTCTATCACCAGGACGCGGAGTGGACTCTTGGACCTTTAGGACACCAGGGCCTTCCACCTTCCTCTCCCTGTCAGTCTTTCTCTTTCTGGTCTCCAAGTAATTCCTCCTTGAAACATCCAGCCAGGACTTTCCTTTGCTTTCACATCAACTTTGTTTTACTGATTTCTCAGATCCTTCTTCCTTGTCGGGTTTAGATTTCTAAGACAAAAGCCAAGTTCCATATTCCCACCAGGCCTCAACCCTCCCTGGTTGAGGCCAGAACTGAGTATCCGCTTGAACAGGAGAAGGAGACGGAAAAAAAATACAATGTGAAGCTTAAAAACTCGGTGACCGTATCCATCGATGACCCTCCCTGCCGTTTCCAGATCTTCCCGTCAGGTGTCGTCTTCTCCTCCGTCTCGTGCCCAGTGCAATCCCAGCTCCCAGCGCCCTCTCTGGGCGCTCATCGCCCCACGCTTGGACTGTGACACAGTCTCCCCGAGGCCCACCGTCCCTTCCCACCCAAAGCAATGATGCGCCTCTGCGTGGCCTTCTGTGGTCTGCTGCAGAGGCACCCGTTCTTCCGCCAACTCGAAAACTTGCAAGTCATTTACTTCAGCCAACTTCCTCTCACCTGCTCCCAAGCGCTCAGCCTGCTCTCCAGCAGGCCCAGGCCTTCCACGGCTCCCCCACGCCTCCCACGCCTCCCCCAGGCCTCCCCCAGGCCTCCCCCAGGCCTCCCCCAGGCCTCCCACGGCTCCTGCTGCCGTGCCCGAGCTCGCCTTGCTTCTCGCACCTCAGTGTCCCACCCTCTCTCCTCTCATGTCAGTGTCATCTGACCAACAGGACCCACTCTAGGCTTCTACCAGCCCAGTTTCTCTGCTTCTCTTATGCAGGAATTTCACCACAGAATACGCCCGACCCAATTTAATGTTGAATTATGAACCACGTGTTTGCTGACCTGCATGTAATTATTTTACATATCTGTCCCTTGCTCCCTCCACTAAATGCACGCTCCCTGGAGGCTGTGCGCATATGTTCTAACCTCTTTCATTATACCCAAACAGAACCTGACACGGAAGGGACATGTGGTGGGATGAAGAAATCAGTTAAAAATTCATAAACTTTAAGCAACAATAGAATCTTATGAATAGGGGAAAAACTCCCTCAAAAAGTACAATGCTCATTAATAAAGTTTATTTTCATACCTATAACATTTAGATGAGAAAAAGAAAATATATGTGATCCCATAACAAACATTATGGCAGGATAAGAGTATATTAGACCATATTTTTAAGGCATTTGTCCATTTTCTTACACAGGCTAATGTGTAAGAAATAAAGGCAAATGAGGAGATAATGATTTTGAGACTACAGATAAATTTATCATCCTAGGTCTTTCCACAAAGCTATCAATTGCCACCATTCACAAAGCTTGAAAAGCAAGAATTTCACCTATATAATCTTTAGAGAATCACATAATGGGTTTCTCAGGCAAGCGGGCTGTTAAAGAAGAATGTAGACTATTGTAAATGACTCAAACCAGTAAACTTAAATATATGATCATGTCCCCTTTGCCCTAATTCCTTTCCTACTTTACCAACCCAGTTTCCTAATACCAGGTGATGGGGACATTCCGGTCATTCATTTTTCTCTTACACTGTATGAGTTATTAGCCAAGCGCACAGCTGGGAGATTAACTACTTGACTTAGTGGAAAATGTTCCAGTTGGGCCCTCACTGCCAGAATTCCTTTTTCATTTCAATTTATAACTTTCCTGGCAAGCATAGCATTAGCTTCACATCTGTGTAGTTCACTGCCAAATGTAAACAGTAAGTTATTCAGTGTATCGGCTTCCCTGTGCTAAGTAATACTAGTTCCTACTTGGTGAGGAACTATTCATGGGAAAATGTTAAATGTTAGTAGGAAAATACTCCATGTTTTGAAATTAAGACTCCAAATTCACATCCTGGTCAATAATTAAATGTTATTGAGATGCATTTTCACTTCAAACATTGCTAGGAGGTTTTCCATCTCACTGAATCATGTCCAGATCACTTGTTTAAGTAACAAGTAATTAAAAAGAAAAGCAAAAAGTTCTTAATGCTGTGCATAATCTTTGAAGGAAAGTACTCTTTGAAACAGATGAGAGAAATTTTCTTTCTTTTAGGTTTCTAGCAGATTTTTAATCAAAAATACTAGTAGTGCTGAGCTTTACGACCTCCATCTTTACAATGAGGGAAAATGCAGCAAATGGAAAATCAGTGACTTCTTGGCCCATTAGAGAACTGCGGTTGCAGGGCAAGATGCCACCCCTGAGAGACAGGAGGGTCCAGATGGAGAAAGACAGCTGAGGTCAGTTTACCTGGCGTGGAAAGTGCTAGAACCCTAAACTGGTAGGAAAACTTCCAAGGTAACTATGACAACCATCTGGAGGCTGAGAGTAAGAAACTCCTGGGGGCTGCATTTTTAAGGGCTCCCACCTCTTGGAACCCCACCAGGTCTCATGAAAAAACAAGAAAAATCACCTGTTGTCCTTGGCAGGAAGAGGAGAAAAGTACCCATTAACAAATATGCCCACTGCAGTCGCCATAACAAAGAACCCCTCCCCCTGGGAAAAGACTGTACATTTACAGGCAGAGGACAATTTTCCAACTTGTAAAGTTCACAGCCCACGGACACAGCCCACTAAACACTTAGACTTAATCATGAGATTACAGAACTTGCCCTCCTCCACACCTCACTGCCACATCAGAGGGTTGAGCATCATCTCAGGAATGAGGGTGTGAGGAGCTGCAGGGCACACACTGTGTCTAGAAGGACTTCTTCAGGAACCCCAAACACAACCGTGAGACAAACCCAAACAGCAGAGAAGCGAACGTGCAGCCCCGCACCTGGAGCTGTGACATCACCAGGCGCAGCTCCCAGCCAGGCTAACAGGAAACTTCACCATCAAGCCCTACCAGCCTCGGGCTCGGTACCTGACGCATCATGTCCAGGTCCAACAGCAGCAAAAAGCCAGAGACTGTCAACCTCATTCAATGACTGGAAAAGCACAGGCTGAATACACAAAGCAAGAGTCAGAACCACACTCAGAGAGGCCACAAATTTGGGAACTATCAGACAGGGAGTGTAAACTGACCATGAACATGTGGTAAGAGTTCTAATGAAAAAGTAGACAAAACACAGGAACAACTTGATTGTGTGTATTTCATGCTCATGATTTAGATTAATTATTGCTAAGACGTCAATTTTTCTCAATTTGATCTACAGATTCAACACAATCCCAATCAAAATATCTGCAACCTGGCTTATAGATATGGACAAACTGACTCTGAGTCTACATGGAAAGTCAGAAGACCCAGGGCACCCGACACAACGCCGAAGGCAGAGTTCTTCAGTGTGAAGTGGAAAGCACTGAACACAATGTAGATGATCCCACCTGCCTTCCAAGTCATAGCAACAAGAGAGCATGGTACTGGTGAAAGAACAAACACATAGATCAATGAAACAGAACAGAAAGTCCAGAAATGGATCCACACATGTATATTCAACTAATCTTATCAATGAATTACGAACAATTCAATGGCAAAAGAACAGTCTTTTCAAGAAAAGTACTGACAGTCCATCCACATTCATAGAGACTTACTATAATTTAGACTATGCTAGCATGATCACTATGGTATTAATTTTACCCACTTAAAATTAATTCTACCCACTTAAAAGAGTACTTACTTTTACTTCAGAGAAATACTTAAACTTGACTTCAGGGTTAACTGAAACCTATATTATTATAAATAATATAAAATTATTTCATGGACATATTTCAAGCTCATGTATGTTCAGTTTTTTAAAACTATTTAATATCATTCCAAATGTGCATATCCTTGATATATATAAAACACTGAAAATGCATAAAACTCTATCTTTACTATTTACTTATATGTACATGAAAAGTTCTGTAATTATAAATAAAAAACTATGATATTTCTGCAAGTGCATTAACTGGAGGATATTTTGCTTGTAATTTTAAGCCCTACTGCATTGTTTAAGGCTTTTACAAGAGCATTTATTACTCATATAATCAGTAAAAATAGTAAATACAGATTTTTCCAAAAAAGTCATTATAAATTGGGATGTATCCTTTCTTTCTGAAGCATTTTCACATAAGTAGGTATATTAAAAGTTACAGTTCAAAGGACAAGAGTGTTGACCTAAGTCATTACTTCATCTTCTGTTTGTAGACTTTTATTATGTTTATACAAATAAGCTTTATTTCTTGGATACTTTCATGAACTCACACCTCTCACACTGAAGTCAGGGTTGTTCCAGAGGGTGCATTTTGCAAGCCAATCGGTTAGTACCAAATGCAATGACTTCATATTCTGGGAAAGTTGACATATTTTTCAAAGGATTTTCATATGCTACACTTGGCACTCACTTCAGAATGCCCTAGATTGTTCTGGACCGCTCCATGGCAAAGTTAATGTCTGCATGACCTCACTCTCTCCCCCAGAGGTTGCACTTTCTTCTGCTAAAGCAAAGCCGACATTCACGGCTCAGCAGGGAAAATATGACTCTCTTAATTTTTACAATAGCTTCTCAGTCCCACCCGTTACAGTGTCGCGTAGTTAACTGCTCAGTGACTACAAACGCTTCTTTCCAGTTTAATGATCATCTTATGAACCCACACTGGCTTACGTGTAAGAGTTCCTAAGACAGCTCGATACTCTCTGCTATCCACGCAGTCATCAACTACAGGCGGATAAAAGTATCGAGAGAGAATCTCAATGTGAGCATGAGGGCGAGGGACCCACAGGGATGGGAGCCTCTTGCGTTTCTACTTTCAAACTAAGCATCACTTTTCCTTTCAAACCGGTACTTCTCTCCTATAAGTTCCTGCTGGGTAAGATCCCTTCACACTTTTCTCTGTGCCAGGCTTTCAAGATGACTATGAACAAATGGACTCTAAATAACACTCCTTGTGAATGACAATGATGAAAAGTGTCTGAGGGTCCCAGAACCATGTGAGAGCAAATTCAACATGAGAAGCAAACAAACAAACAAAAAATGCAGTTGATGGAGGGGTGGGGGAAGGAAGCAGGGAGGAATGGGAGGAAGAATGTGGAAAATGTAACAAGTTCGTCATATATGGCCCTATTTTTAATTGATTAGGATGCTCCATGCTATCTTCCGTAGCAGCTAAACCAATTTACATTCCCTCAAACAGTGCACAGGGGTTCCCTTGTCTCCACATTTTAGCCAACTCTTGCTATTTTTTTTAATAATAGACTTCCTAACAGAGGTGAGATGGTATCTCCTTGTGGCCTTGATTTGCACTGTCAGGGAACCCAGCTGGAATCAGTCATATGGTTTATAAATATGTGCTCCCATTCCCTAGGTTGCCTTTTCATTTTGTTTGTTTCCTTTGCTCTGCAAAACTGTCCAGCTTGATGTAATCAAAAGGCAGTTTACGTTAGCATGCAAAAGGAGTTCTGCACATGAGTTTAAAGTTCAAAGCGTTTGGAAGACAGAAATGTCTTTTGGAAAAGAAGACCAGGAGAATCAAGTGTTTTCAACATACGGCAAACACACCTGATCCTGCAAGGATCTCAAACAGGGCAGGCGACGGGCAATGTCAACATCCCTAAAAGGAGTTTTCATCTGTTCAAGAGAGCAGGCTTCATGCAGGGAAGCTGCGTGGCTAAGGCGGATCTGAGGAAGTTTACTCTCACTCCATCGATGGAGCTAGATCGGTGGGAGGGAGGCGCTGGCCCTGCTGCCTCTAACCACTTCCCTAGTCCGATGGCCTTTCTCAACCCTCCTGTGAAGGCGCCTCGCCCTACAGTCTCTCCTGCTGGTGTCCACATTGGTCTCGGCCTCCCCACCTCAACGCCCCAGAGTCCCAGCTCGGGAGCCAGGGCCAGCTGCATGCCATTGCTATCCATCAACTTCCCCAGCTCCTCCAGCCGAGGCCGAAGCCAGGAGAGGGGAGCTCAGGACACAACTACTTGGCTCCATGCTCCCCTTCCGCTGTCCCGTTGTCCACCAACCCTCGGGCCAAAAAGGAGGTCAGCTCTCCTCTTCTTCCCCCAACTCCTTCTCCCATGTAAGTCTATGCTCTTACCCCTTAAAGAAATATCGCCCAAAAGTCATTCCTGACACGCTGTGACAAAGCATTTTAAAAATATACTTTAAAAGACAGCATTCACCCCTATATTCATAGCAGCACAATTCACCATAGCTAAGATTTGGAAACAGCCTAAGTGCCCATCAACAGATGAATGGATTAGAAAACTGTGGTACATCTACACAATGGAATACTATGCTGCTGTAAAAAAGAAGGAATTCTTACCATTTGCAACAGCATGGATGGAACTGGAGAGCATTATGCTAAGTGAAATAAGCCAGTCAATGAAGGAAAAATACCACATGATCTCACTCATTTATGGATAATAAAGACCATTATAAACTGATGAAGAAAAATAGATACAGAAGCAGAGCAGCATCAAACAAACTGTCAAACTATAGCAGGAAGGCCGGGGAGGGTTGGGAATGGGTGGGTGAGTTAAGAGATTAACCAAAGGACTTGTATGCATGCATATAAGCATAACCAATGGACCAAGACACTGGGGGATAGGGGAGGCTGCGGGAAGATAAAGGGAGGAAAAAAGGAGACATATGTAATACTCTTTGTAATATTTTAAGCAATAAAAAAAACTCTGGTACATCTAATCTAATAGAAGCATAATATGCAAAATAACCATCACTTCGAGACACCTAAGCCACGCCCACCAGCCCATCAGAGCGGCTGTATACAAATTCAAACCCAGCCAAGATGGCGGCCAGCAGCCATGGAGCTAGAGCAAACAGGAGGCTTCCACTGCACCAGCAATGGAGTTGAAACTGCCTGCCTAGGCTGGCCAGGCCTCTGCTCAAGGCAACAATGTTTCAATTATAGAAGCCACCGAACTGAAGCAAACAGGAGGCTTCATTGCCTGACTAGGCCTCCGCTCAAGGCAACAAAGTTTTAATTATAGAAGATAAATAAACCCCAGAAACCTGATTCCAGCCAGCCTCGCTGGGATGGTGGGTCAATGGGAGCTGTGGGCAGCCTGCAAACGGCCCTCAGCCCCTCACCCAGGCTGGCCAGGCACAGATGCTGGGGCAGTGAGGGCTTGCCTGGGGTGGGAATGGCTGAGGGGGAGGTGTCAATTGGGGGAAAAGGAGACATATGTAAAACTTTAGGCAATAAAAAAAAAGACAGCCTTCGCTGGACAATAATAGAATGTCATGTGTCAATTATACCTCACTACTCAATAAAAGAACATGAAAAGCACAGCATTTACTCACTCAGCCTGTGCTTTCCAGACCTGAGGACACAGCAGTGAGGGGGCTGCCCTGGGCGTTGCCATAAAGTACTTCCACACACAGAGGGCTGGAAAAGGGTGCGGGGGAGCATCGGGAACTGTGTGGGGAGCAGAGAAGGTATCTTCAAGGAGGCACCCTTGGATAGGGAGTGAATGATGGGGAGATGCCAGGTGTGTGAGGTCCGCCTTCCGGGCAGGGGACAGTCAGTGCAGCCATTGAAGGGAACCCAGCTGTGAGCACGGAGGGCCCAAGTGGCTGGCACACAGTGTGAGAAGAAAAGACCCTTGGGGATGAGATTGGGCAGGTGGGCAAGGATGGTTGAATTTGTACTAACTACAGTGGAAAAGCGTCGGAAGAGGTTGACATAGACGTGTGACATTATATGATTTTTGTTTTTAAAAAGTCATTGTTGTGTAAAAAATACATGGCAGACATAAAGACCTAAGGAAGAAGAAAATAATGTGAAGAACTAGGAGTCTGTGCCTTCCCCAGCAAAACGGGAACTGTGCCCCTTTGCTTTCACGACGTGAAGTGGCAGGAGTGCTGAGCAGCGCGCAGCACCTGAAGCATCCCACGCATGCCCTCCCGCCATTCGCTCATTCTCCTGCTCGTTCATTGTGCAGACATTCTCTCAGTGCCTTTCGTGGTCTAGGCATGTGCTGCCCCCAGGGCACAGGGTTACCCCAGTGCCTCAGGCAGTGCTGATGCCAGGAAATGTCAAACCTCCTACCTCAGGATCCACCAAGCAGCTGTGACCTAATATTGTAAACCAGACCCCTTCTAGTTCTAACATTTTATGATTCTATGATCGTCCTATGTTACTTTTTTAAATGGGGGAATTTTTTAAAAATTACTTCCCTGGCCTGTGTGGCTCCGTTGGTTGGAGTGTCGTCCATGCACCAAAGGATCGAATATTCGATTCCCTGTCAGGGCACATACCCAGGTTGCGTGTTCAATCCCTAGTTGGGCTGCTTATGGGAGGCAAACAATTGATGTTTCTCTCTCATTTCTCTCTCTTTTTCTCTCTCTCTCTCTCTCTCTCTCTCTCTCTTCAATGAAAACATATCCCTGGGTGAAGGTATTTAAAAATTATTTTGGGGAAATGATATGCAGAGAAATATGGAAACACAAATAGGTAGACATATTTTATTCATCATATTAAAAAAAACTTTTTAATAAAATCACCATGCACAAATATAGCAAATATTCTAGGAGTTTCTTCCAAAACCATTTTTTACCTTCTCCTTCAGAGAATTCATCTGCTCCAATGTGTTCAGAATGCTCAAATCTATGCTGCCAGGCCAATCTTTAGGACAAAACAACTCCACACGTTTACACTGGGAGAAAGCCATTTGGCTTTATGACCATACGTACAATGTGAGGTTTGTACAGGGCGGCTACGTCACTGCTTACTCCTGTTGTATTCTCGGGAGAAGGAAATACAATCAGCTAGAGCTCCCAGTCCCCACACCGCGACTGCATGCACACTGAGATCATTCACTGAGACATTAATGAAAACAAACGCTATTCCACTCTAAACTGAACATCACTGCAATAGGAAATGTTAACCTCCAATGATCTATCACCATGAAGGAGTTTGTAATCACTGTAAACATATCTGAAGTCTGGAAGGAAGCTAGATTCCACCAACACATTTGGTCTCTCGTTAAGTTTCATAAAACCTGGAGATACTGGGCAGCGCTCTGAATTGTGAAAACACTTAGGTCAGCGGAGGCACGGGAGTCTATCACTCTACTGAACAAGCTCTGTGGGCTTCCTGGGTCTCCAGGGCCCACCCCCAACCTGGCGAGCCAAGCCCCAGACCCAGCCGAAGTGGAGGTGATGCTGGAAGCGGTGCCCAGAGGGTGACCGTGTCTAAGCACAGACTTCCCCTGAGCAACCTCAGGCCGGGGAGCTGAGCAGCACACCCACACAGCGCCCGCCAAGATGGCTTGGGCCTTCAAGCCAAGACGGGCACGGTCTCCGCACCACATCCTACATGGGTAAGGACTAAAGCAGGTCTCGTCAATAAAACACTTACTTTCAAAAATAAAGCCAAGCTGATTTAAACCACCAAATTTTAGAGCCATTTCTCAAAATCAAAGAGAAAAACATAAACTTGATGGCCCACACATCCTAATGAAGAAAGGCTTCAGAAGAATGGAACAGGAGACAAGTCAGAATTCATGTGAACC
>PVJC01042724.1:0-14818 GCA_004026665.1 Murina feae
CCCAGCGGGACCCCCACCCTGATCCGGGACACCCTTCAGGACAAACCAGCTGGCCCCCACCCATGCACCAGGCCTCTATCCTATATAATCCTATATGATAAAAGGGTAATATGCAAATAGACCCTGACAGTAGAACAACTGGGAATGACTGGTCACTATGACACACACTGACCACCAGGGGGCAGATGCTCAATGCAGGAGCTGCCCCCTGGTGGTCAGTGCACTCCCACAGAAGGAGCTCTGCTCAACCACAAGCCAGGCTGATGGCTGCCAGTACAGCGGTGGTGGTGGGAGCCTTTCCCACCTCCTCAGCAGCGCTAAGGATGTCCGACTGCAGGTTAGGCCTGCTCCCCACTGGCAAGTAGATATCCCCTGAGAGCTCCCAGGCTGCCAGAGAGATGACTGCCACCTTAGGCCCGATTGCCTGGGGAGTGGGCCTAAGCCAGCTGGTGGACATCCCCCCAAGGGGTTCCAGACTGTGAGAGGGCACAGGCCAGGCTGAGGGATGCCCTCTCCCCCCAAGTGCAAAAATTTTTGTGCACCGGACTTCTAGCGATATCTAATCCTATATAATAAAAACCTAATATGCAAATTGTTGGACCAGGAGTTCAACAGGAAGTTTGACCAGGAATTCGACTGCTAGCTATGACGTGTGTTGACCACTAGGGGGTTGGCACAGAACATGGCACATGTCAGTGACGTGGCACTGCCATCAGATGGCAGTGGAGGCACTGTTGGCCCTGATGGGCCCAGATATGAGCAGGACCACAGCAGGATGTTGGAGTAGGTGAGCGGGCGGCATCAGGCCGAAGTGGGTGTGAGCTCGGGCCCAATTACTCTCTGACCTCCCTACAGACAGCGACCAGTGGTGGTGGCAGGGGGAACCGCTGTCCAGCTCCCAGGCACTGAGGGAGCTGGGGTAGGGGAGGCACCTGGCCTCAACTAATCACCCTGCAAATGGGGACCAGCGGCCAGCAGGCCCTGATCGCCCAATTGGGGCTAGGTCCCAGGCTGGGACGGGAAACTGAGGGTGGGTGGCAGCAACCAACCTCTCTTGGTACCTGGGCAGGGAGTAGGGGGCTGCAACCTCTCGCCAGCTACCTGGGGGTGAGGTTGATGGGGACAGAGGTGCAGTGAGAGTGCGGAGTGTCCCCCAAGTTCCTTCTCACTCCCCCTGCTACCCTCCCCCAGGAAGCCAGGGCTTGTGCACCTGGGAAGCCTCTGCACTCAGGTACTGGGTGCCCATGAGGAGCCCAGCCCCTCACCTGCACGGCCTCTTCAGGTTGAGCCTGTTGCAGCTGCGAGACTGCAGGGGCGGGTTGGGCTCCCTGTGGGTTCATGCCTGAGCTGGTCTGCGAGTCCTGCCAGGAGAGAGCACCCTGCCCACCTGGCTTCTTTGCAGCACTGTCGGGCGACCTAGAAGCCCACACTGCACCCAGGCCCGCGGCATCCGGCTGCACTCACCTCATCTCTGCTTGGGGACTCAGGCAGAGGAGGGCATGCGGGGAGCCAGAGGTCAGCTAGGATCTGCCCTTCCATGCCAGACACTTGCTCTTCAATTGCTGGCTAGGCCTAGGGACTGCACTTGGGCGTGAATTTCATACACCAGACCTCTAGTGTTATATATAATATGATATATGGCCTATATTATGTAATATGTGTACTTTATATCATATTTTATGAGACAGAAGGAAATCCTGTCATTTGTGACAACATAGATGGACCTTGAGGGCATTATGCTAAGTGAAATAAGTCAGATGGAGAAAGACAAATACTCCATGACATCACTTACTTACATGTAGAATCTAAGAAAGCCAACTCATAGAAACAGAGAGTGGAATGATTACCAGGGTCTGAGAGACACTGTTTGGGTACAACAATTTAAGTAATTTCTGATTTCTCATTAGGAAATATGGAGACTGGAAGTAAGTGGGATGACACACTAAAAGTGCTGTCAACGTGGAGTTATATATTCATTGAAAATATACACCAGGAATGAATGAAGGTGTAATAAAGACAAAATCATGGTGCATAAAAGGACCTATAAGAGTATAAAATTTCTATATTCTAATACTATATAGTTTAATATTTATCCTAAGTAGACTGTGAAAAGGTAAGCATATGTGTTTTAATGCCTATGTTTCAAAAACACCTACATAAGGTGATATAGTAAAAATCATGATAGATAAATTAGAATGAAATAATTAAGGGGAAAAAGGGCAGTAAAGGGGAGAAATTATAACAGCAACAGCTCCAAACACTTGTAAGCAACACACTTCTAAAGAATCCATGGGTTAAAGAGGAAACCACAGGAAAAAATATAAAATATTTCAATTGAACAAAAATAAAAAAATACAACATATCAAAATTTCTGTGCAGTTGAATCTGCTGCTGGACAGAAAGTTATAGCACTAGATATAAATATTATATTTAAAAGTGGGAAAGATCCAAATCAATAATGGAAGATATCATCTCAAGAAACTAGAAAAAAATATGGAGAAAAAAATATATATCAAGCAGAATTAAGGAAATAATAAAGATAACAGCAGAGATTAATGAAATTAAAAACAGAAAAACCATACAAAAGATCAAAATATATGAAACCAAAGCTGTTTCTTTATGATAATTTCATAAAATCAATAACCTCTAACAAGACTTACAAAGAAAAAGAGAAAAAATGACCAATATCAGAAATGAAGAAGGGGATATAATAACAGACACTTCATATATAAATTAAACAATTTACATGAAATTTTGTAATCCTAGAAAACCATTGTGGTTGGCCTTCAAATGTTCCTCCCAAAATATTAGCAGATATTTGGTTGTTATACTTCTAGCTTGAAGATTGAAGAAAGTGTTCTGACCTAAGTACTGCAAGGCATGTAGCTCAGAAGCTGGAAAAGGTGAGGAAATGAAGGATCCCCTAGAGCAGTGGTTCTCAACCTTCCTAATGCCACGACCCTTTAACACAGTTCCTCATGTTGTGGTGATGCCCAACCATAAACTTATTTTCATTGCTACTTCATAACTGTAATTTTGGTATTGTTATGAATCGTAATGTAAATATCTGATATGCAGCATGTATTTAGGCAACCCCTGTGAAAGTTTGAGAACCACTGCCCTAGAGTCTCTTGAAGAATTGCAGTCTTGCCAGCACCTTGATTTGATCCTAATGAGACTCAATTTAGACATTCTAACCTCCAGAACTGTAAGGAAACAGATTTGTGATAATTAGTTACAGAAGCAACAAGAAAAATAATATAACTACAAACAAGAGTCACCTAATGTGAAGTAGATAGTCTAAATTATTTTACTACAATTAAAGTAAATAAATTAGTAGTTAAAAACCATAAAAATTATAAATCTCTAGACTCATATAGTTTCCTGTATAAATTCTACCAAACATATAAAGAAGAAATAAACACCATTTCTAAAAGAGCCAAACTCATAGATGTTGCAAATGTCTTGAAATACTTTTATACACATCACTGAATTGAGGAAGTCTGGGGAGGGTTGGGGGGGAGTTAAGAGATCAACTGAATGACTTGCATGCATGCATATGAGCATAATCAATGGACACAAGACACTGGGGGGTAGGGGAGGAGGGGGAAAGGTCAAGGGGAAAAAATGGAGACCTATCTATCACTTATTGTAATACTTTAAGCAATAAAACAAAATAAAAAAACAAAAAAGTAAAAATAAAAATCAATAAACACATTTAAAACAAAAAACAAAAATAAATAAATTGAAATTATGTCACTTATTAACATTCTGCTGGATTTTATTTTATATATTAGTAAGTAATTGTTATTTAGTAATAATTATTAAATACATTAAATATGAATAAGCACATTGTATTACTATATGGGTCATATTATGTCTCTGTTGGTTAATACTGGGATAGAATATTATAGCCGAATTAGACTACACTCTGGGTTTTTAACTTAAATGTTATAAAAGGACTTTGGAAGTTCTATAACTTTTTTGAAATTAGATGCAAAATTGTGTAACAATTACACTAATAAAAGAGAAATGTGCAAATTGGTGTCACTCCACTATGCCCACCAGCCAATCAGAGTGACTATGAAAATTGACCCAACAAAGATGGCGGTTAATTTACATACACAGTCGCAGAGCGAAAACTGAAGCCTCCGGCTGGAGTGAAGACTGAAGACTGATGACTGAAGAGGCTTGGCTCCTCTGCTGTCAAGCCTCACTGTGGCCGGACCAAAGGGTCCTGGGTGTTGGAGGAAAACCGGTGCCAGCAGCCAGGGGAAGGGAGGCCTGTTGCACAAATCTTCATGCAATGGGCTTCTAGTTGTATATATAAGCATTTAACCAAATTCACAAAGAATTACAATACTCCTACCTCAAAACAAATTAACAACAATTAGCCTAGACCGTAAAACAGTGGTTTTTGCATTGCCACAGACCAGGATATACAAGTGGAAAGCTTGAAACTGGTTATAGTTTTAAAAATTCGTTCAATTAATACTTACAGAATGCCTACTCAGATAGCAGTTATTATTGTTGCCACTTATTTCCAGTAACAAATGATTTCATGGCACATCCTTTTGTGACAAGCAGATATAGAAGTGAATGGTCAGATTCTGGGTTGTTCATAGTGAAATGGATATTTCACATTCATAGACTCATATAATTTATGTCAGTGTCAGTCAAACTAAAAACTTCTATAATGTCTCAAAAAGAGAATTCTGCAGTGTAATGAGAAGAGAACACAAAAGGAAACTTCCTGATGTGGAACTGAAAAGGCACTTGGGTTGAAACTTGAAGAAAATGCTTTTAAAATAACACAACCCAGAATTCCTTATGCTCTGTTCCTTCTGGAGTGCTTTTACATGCATTGTCTCGTTTGCCCATTTGATTTTAACTACAAGCCTATGCACCTAAGCAAGGCAGATAATATCACTTCCACTTCGTTTAAGTAGCAGACTGGATGACTCCTAAAATGCTCAGGCGGAAGCTTTTTCAGCTCAGAATCAAAAGTAATTGCAACCTTAGTTTTCTCCTTTCCCCTAATGTCATTTCTTTCCTTTTGTATTTGTGAAAATATACTTCCATCTGCCTGCCTCAAAGCCATTCACTTCTTTTCTCAGCTTTCTTTTTGCCCCTAGCTGTAGTCTGAGATTTGCTCCAAAGATAGGCATTAAAGGAGAAATTCCTCTGAAGAACCACAGATTGGGGGTTTCACTCCACACAGAGGGGTTTACTTTTCTAGAAACAATATGATAGGCACTGAAGTGGGCAATAAAGCAAATTTGACATTAATACTTTTCTTTAAAATATCCAAAGATAGGGACTAGGATGTATAGAAAATTATGTGATGCACTGCCTAGCACCTGCCTTTGGTGATAACAGCCCTCAGCTCTTAGCCATCTATAGGAACTTCATCAGCTCAAGGTCATGCCCCCTTCCTTAGGTGGCCTACATTCAGGGAGTGATTGGTATCACAACTTCGTCATCCTTCCCCAACTCAAAACAGCTGTGGCGGACCATTTCCTGTTCACAACATCCTGTGGGATTGGCTGAGGCTTCCATCGAGATTATTTCACAGATCGCGTTTTCCTTTGGCAAATTTTTCTTCTTGACTTATTTTCACTCCCAGTTTTTTACCCCTATAGCATTTTCTAATGAGGCAGCTGTATTCTAATACTTTAAACATCTGGTTTCTGGAGAATTAACCTGCTACGGCTGAGGCCAGAAGTATCTTAGAAAGCAGATAAGGGGCCCGGTCGTGGTGACTCAGTGGTTGAGTGTTGACTATGAACCAGGAGATCACAGCTCGATTTCTGGTCAGGGCATATGCCCAGTTTGTGGGCTCAATACGCAATTGTGCAGGAGGCAGCCAATCAATGACTCCCTCTCATCATTGATGTTTCTATCTCTCTCTCCCTCTCCCTTCCTCTCTGAAATATAAAAATATATTTTTTAAAAAGAAAGCAGATATGGGCATAGGGTTTTAGGTTTGGATCACAGGCTGCCTGGCTGGTAATGAGACCTCCATCATAGATGGTGCTCAGGTGACTCCTGGTACATGGTAGTGGTATAATTGTGACTATTTTTACACGTAGTAAACTGGGATAGCATGTTATTAGAAAATTATATAGTGTGGTTTATCAGTTTTTTGAGAAATGGGGGTAGAGATAGTAACTGTAAGGACATTGAAATTGGGTTGTCTTGATAAGCTCAACTGACACTTCGGGGAAAAATACAAGAAAAAGCTGAGTATGATTAATTGCCAATTCAAGGTTAAGTGTGAAAGCCAGAAGGCCTCCTTGGTAGCACATAAAGATACTCTCTTTTCCTTAAGCAGAAGGGCAGAGAAAGCTGAAGATGAGGCCTAGGACTTAATTGTAAGAATAACTGAATTCCAAAGAAGTTAAATTTCCAAGCAAGGCAGGTCTGCTTTAATAAGGTGGCTCCTACTGGGAAAGGTTGGGGCATTGGCACATTTGATGGAGTTATATGGATCAATCCTCCTGAAAAATTTGAATTTGCAGATTCCCCTGAATCCTCTGACCATGTAGAGGAGGGTCACTCCTTCCCATGAAGGGCTAGTATTCCCCCCCCTCCCCCCGTTGTTTGGAGGGTAAGTGCTGATGCACTCAATTACAAATAATAATTACTGTGTGCCCTCCAAATTCCTGGTAATTTATGTAGAAAATTAATGTGATTATCATTTTATCTAATCTAATAAAAGAGTAATATGCAAATTGACCATCACTCTGTTACACCCAAGCCATGCCCACCAGCCAATCAGAGCGACTGTATGCAAATTAACCCAGCTAAGATGGCGGCCAGCAGCCACAGAGCTAGAGCAAACAGGAGGCTTCCGTTGCACCAGCGATGGAGGAAACTGCCTGCCTAGGCTGCTCAAGGCAACAAAGTTTCAATTATAGAAGATAAATAAATCCCAGAAACCTGATTCCAGCCAGCCTTGCTGGGACGTTGGGTCAATGGGAGCTGTGGCCAGCCTGCAAACAGCCATCAGCCCCTCACCCAGACGGGCCAGGCACCCCAATAGGGACCCGAACCCTGAAGGGCCTGTGGCCAGCCTGCAAACAGCCATCAGCCTTTCCCCCAGGCTGGCCAGGCACCCCAGCAGGAACCCCACCCTGATCTGGGACACCCTTCAGGGCAAACCAGCCGGCCCCCACCCATGCACCAGGCCTCTATCCTATATAATAAAAGGGTAATATGAAAATTGACCCTAACAGCAGAACGACTAGGAATGACTGGTCACTATGACACACACTGACCACCAGGGGGCAGATGCTCAATGCAGTAGCTGCCCATGGTGGTCAGGGCACTCCCACAGGGGGAGCTCTGCTCAGCCACAAGCCAGGCTGATGGTTGCCAGTACAGCGGTGGTGGTGGGAGCCTCTCCTGACTCCTCAGCAGCGCTAAGACTATCTGACTGCAGCTTAGGCCTGCTCCCTGCTGGCAAGTGGACATCCCCTGAGGGCTCCCAGACTGCCAGAGGGATGTCTGACTGCCATCTTAGGCCCGATTTCCTGGGGAGTGGGCCTAAGCCAGCAGGTGGACATCCCCCGAGGGGTCCCAGTCTGCAAGAGGGCACAGGCCGAGTTGAAGGACCCCTCTCACCGAGTGCACAAATTTTTGTGCAGCAGGCCTCCAGTCAATAAGAAAAACACAAGCTAAAGCAACTTAAAACAACTAGTTAGTCATACATCAAACAACTAGTGATCAAACTCAAGCCACTAGTAATTTGTATAGCTGGCGTTTAAACTCAGAACTCTCTGAGTCTAGTCCAGTGCTTTTTTTGCTAGCCCACAATTAACTGCCTCAGTTGAACTTCCCTTATATTTCAATGAGAATGCCATTGAGTTTGGGTTTGGTGGACATTAAGCTGCATTCATTGCTTGATTACAGGTTCAATTACTAGAGTTCTCAAGGTGTGTGGTGGAGAGGTGTGTAATATATGAGCTCTCCAAGGGATGTTTCAAAATACATATTCAAAGCTATGATACAATTTTATCTTTGGATAATGAATAAAAAACATTGTTTTCATAAATGCTATAGAAAACAAAATTTCATACAATTTCCTGGGCTACTGATAATATGCAAGAACTAGCAATTATTGTCTATGTATACATAAAGAGAATAGATTTTAGAATTTTGAACAGAACCAAGAAATTTCATGTTTAGTAAAAGAGTAAAAAGCTTTCAAATGTTGAAGAATACTCTTTTATATGATTCTGCCTTTATTTTTAGATAATGTGGCATATCTTGTATCAAAATGTCAAAAGATAAAATTAAGTACTATGTGGAAAATGAGTCAATGTTATATCTAATGTTATATCTTGTATAAGGTTAACTGCACCTCTCCCTTACATTCAGATAGTAATTCATTCATTCAATAAATGTGTATTAAGCTATGTTCCCAGTCCTTTACTAAGTAATATGGATGCATGATCCAACATGAGCTAGTTAAGTGATCCATGAGCTTCATGACATCAAGTATTGCCTGTACTATACTATGGCAATTGTGCCTTACATCTCAAAATCTTTACAACGAAACTCTCTTACCTCAAAAGCTATGCCTTTGACTTCTTCTATATCCCTCATATTGTGTAGTATAAAACATTAAATCTTTGGAAGACTTAGACTTACTGTTCCATGACTTCTTGAGACAGAAAATCAAGGTTAGCCAAAATATCAGATAGAAATCTTTAGTGCCAATTCAAAGGCCTAAGAAAACAATAAAAGCAAACAGTACTTTTAATGAATACCAGGGAATTGGTTCAGAAATAAATTTAAATAAATTACTGTGATTAACAGAAACAACATGTTAGAAGGTGCTCTCTTTGCTGCCAATTAGACCATGAGAATTTTCTTATATTTTAAAATGAAGATAGTTGTGTGTTCAGACATGTAGGATTTCAGATAAAACTGAGTAATCTAATTATAAAATCACCTAGTTTTCTGACTGTTGTTGAGTCTGCAGAGTAGGAATGATAGAAATAAGCAAAATAAGCCACAGAAAGACAAGTATCACAGGTGGAATCTAATGAACAAAATAGATCCAGAGGCATTGAAGTATGCAACAAACTGACAAATTTCAGAGGGTGGGGGTTAATGGAAAGAGATTAACTGAAGAACTTATATGCATATATGCATAGCCCATAGACAGACCACAGTGCAGTGGAGGCTTTGAAAGGGGATGGGTGTGGGATAGAAGGGGTCAATGGGGAGGTGAGGGGGACATCTGTAATATTTTCAACAATAAAGATAAATTTAAAAAAGATACCCTTCTGCCTTCAGAACATTTGAGGCAAGTATATTCCCACTGCCATGAAGTTATGGAATAGCTTCAGAAAGGAAATTTATCTGATAAGGAATGTGATTAGGCAGGTTGACACCAGCTGTGTATTTGTAGCAGCTAGAGAATTTCATATAGCAGTCCTAAATTCAACCTGCAGATGTTCTTAGAGAAGTTACTATGTCTCATTACAAAGATCTTTTTTTGGCTTATGTAGGCCTTCATGATCCACTCCAGTGATGCAGTTCTCAAATTTTTGCATTTACAGAATATACATTTAGAGACTATGAAGATTACAGTTACTCTGTTATTTCTTGACTAGAGGCAAAAACACAGGGGAGAGGGGGAGGTACCTCAGCCTGGCCTGTGCCCTCTCGCAATCTGGGATCCCTCAGGGGATGTCCACCTGCTAGCTTAGGCCTGCTCCCCAGAGGATTCAACCTAAGCTGGCAGACATCCCTCGGGCAGCCCGGGAGCCCTCGGTGGATGTCTACTTGCCAGTGGGGAGCAGGCCTAAGCTGCAGTCGGACATCCTTAGCACTGCTGAGGATGCGGGAGAGGCTTCCGCCACCATCGCTGTACTGGCAGCCATCAGCTTGGCTTGTGGCTGAACAGAGCTCCTCCTGTGGGAGCGCACTGACCACCAAGGGGCAGATGCTCACTGTAGGAGCTGGTGGTCAGTGTGTGTCATAGTGACCAGTCATTCCTTGTTATTCTGCTGTTAGAGTCAATTTGCATATTATCCCTTTATTATATAAGATAGAGGCCTGGTGCATGGATGGGGGCTGGCTGGTTTGCCCTGAAGAGTGTCCCAGACCAGTGTGAGGATCACGCTCTGGTGCCTGGACAGCCTGGTTGAGTGGCTGATGGCTGTTTGCAGGCTGGACACAACCCCTTCATTGTGGGGGTCCCCCCTGGAGTGCCTGGCCAGCCTGGTGAGGGGCTGATAGCAGTTTGCAGGCTGGCCATAGCCCCTTCATGGTGGGGGTCCCTGCTGGGGTGCCTGGCCAGATTGGTGAGGGGATGATGGCTGTTTGCAGGCTGGACACAAGTCCCCCAGCAGGGACCCTCACCCCATGAGGGTGTGGCCATCCTGGGTGAGGGGCTGATGGCTGTTTGCAGGCTGGCCATAGCTTCCAGCGACCCAAGCTCCCAGCAAGCCTGGCTGGAAGCTGGTATCTGGGATTTATTTATCTTCTATAATTGAAACTTTTTTGCCTTGAGGGGAGGCCACAGCTGGCCAGGACAGATAGGAAGCTTGGCTTCCTCCATCGCCAGGGCAACTAAGCCTCCTGCTTGCTCCAGCTCCATGGCTGCTGGCCTCCATCTTGGTTGGGTTAATTTGCATATAGTCGCTCTGATTGGCTGATGAGCGTGGCTTGGGGTGTAGGGGAGTGACACCAATTTGCATGTTTCTCTTTTGTTAGTGTGGATGAGGTTTCCTAACTTACATTCACTGCCTTAATATTCTTTGACTTTTGGCACAACCCCACACATATATAGCTGATGGTAAGATGCAATATTCCCTCCAAAACAAAATACCATAGCCTCACTTATACATTGAAATCAAAGTTTTAATTTTCTTCCAATATTAGCTAATTATAACACTAAAACAAAGTTATATCTAATTTTAAATATGTAGATAATAGATGCTTAGTAACTCACTCTGGAGAGGTCTTGCCACCTTAGAAGAGCTTGGGTTATATTGACTTTAATGATATTGTAAATGACAATTGTGTATCTACAGTTCAAAGTACTCAACATTTGGTTTTAGATTCTAACTGTAAATAATTCATACATGCAGATTTAAAAAATCTAAAGAGAGAATGTAAAATATACGATAAGCCGTCTCATTATTTCCTCACTTTGTCTAATTTCCTCCTTATCTTAAAATAATCTTAAATCAAAATTTGACATATCCCAAGAACCTATTTTAAAAACATTTTACTGAATTAGGAGTACAGTGTTGAATATGTTCTTGATATAGGGCAAAGGAAACAAAAATTAAAAAACTTTGAAAAACTATATCATAACATGCCAGGGCATAAGTTGAAGAGATGACAAGCATTTGGTGGCATGTGTCATAGGAGTCTTATCTGGGCTAGTTGCTAAGTGTCATACAATTTTTGGAGATTAAAATTAGTTAAGGAGTCAAAAACTCAGGTTTTCAGGCATAAACACCAATGAGTAATTAATTTTCAGGTGTTTAGAAGACCCATATTTTCAAAGATCAAAGTATCATACTTCTTCATTTATTTTATTAATATTTTAATGTATCTCCTATAGAACACTTATCATATGCAGACACTATTTTAATTGCTTTGCAAATATAAATCCAGTTACTCTTCATAAAAACTCCTTGATATAGGTATTACTATCCATAAGCATGAGGTTTTAAGAAAATTGCCAAATTTCATATACCTAATAACTAGAGGAGCTTGGCTATAAATCTCACTCTAGAATTGATGCCCTTAACCACTATGCATTGTGCTAGCTTTAAAGAATTACTTATCAATTTCAAATCACTTAATACAGCTTCTTATTCATAGCAATAAAATGCGGTTAATAAAGAGAATCTTTCCGTAGTCTCAGATTTTTGTCAGAGACCACAGAAGCTAAAACCAATACAAAGAGAGGCAAGAAGTATCTCCACTTCCCATAGCAAGGTTTTAGACCATGTTTGCAGAGAATGCTAAAATGCTACATAAGTGGTTAAAATTGGTGAAACAGAGATAATAGGAGAAAAAATTTGGAGTAGGTACTGAATGTTTAATGGAAGAAGAGAAAGCACTGTTTACCTTCATTTAAGCCAACTGAGAGAGGGAGCTTTAAGAGAACCATTTAGAAAGGTAACCCTGAACCTCTTGATGTCAGCAAGGTGCAGGACCTGGTGTTGGAATTATACCTACAAAAGGCCAACATGTGTAGAGGCTGACAGAAATGATGAAACTAAAAGACAGATGCATCTGGAGTAAGCTGCACTTTCTCCAACATGGCACTTCTTCCAGACATGTAGAATTGAAAAGTTACTGTCTGATATATTGAAAATGGGTCATAAGTAGACATGAAGAGAGGCATTGCCTATGTCAGTGGGTCCTCACAGGTAAGAGGTAGGTCCTTAAAGAAGGATCTCCAAGAAATATTCATAAGAGCCCCACTATGGAGTACAATGCTCCATAAAGTGAGTGTGAAATTGAATGTGGGAGTTCTCTATATAATGGTATGGAATGATCTCTAGGAATACCAAAAAATAAAAACGGGGCACATACAGATCGATGTTTTTATTATACTGTATTTTGTGAAGGGAATAGTAAAATGATAGGTATATGTGGATATACATATACAGATGCTCTTTGACTTATGATGGAGTCATGTCCAAACAAACTCATCATAAGTTGAAAATTGTTTAAGTCAAATTTGCATTTAATACATCTAACCTACCAAACTTTATAACTTAGCTTACCTTACTTACCTTAAATGTGCTCAGAACACTTAAGTTAGCCAACAATTGAGCAATGTCATTTAACACAGAGTATTTTATAATAAAGTGTTTAATATCTCATGTAATTTATATAATTATGACTTACCACCTTCATGCTGGGCAATTATCTTGAGTTTAATTTCAAGAATAATTGCCTTTCTCTTCTTCTTCCCACCAGAAGTAGGAGACACAGCTGGGCATTTTGTAGACATAATGGGATGTGAAAACACAAAACACATTATACAAAAAGAACACAATATTTTGGCTGTATATCCTTAGTGGGTTTTTTGTAAGAACTGCAAAGAAATATAAAAACGGAATTTGGTATTCTTAGTAGTGATAACAACACAGTTATTTTAAACTAATATTCATTACACAAATAATTAAGTACATTAATGTTTTTTTTTACCAAGATTTTTAGAGTAGGAAAAAGATAAAAAATAAAACTAGAGAATTTAAAAGCCATGTAACCTCAAATGTGATTGGAGATGAAATTATTTATTTTACATTTACAAAGATATATATGTGTGTGTATTTCTGTCAACTGAAGGAGTCTAAAACTATATTAATAATACAGCCTAGACAGAGGTCTCAAATGATTTTCTTTGAAAAATAGTTGATTGCATGTCTGGGACAGGCAATCTGTAAATGAGCCTGGGAAGTTCTATCATACTAGACAATAAAGAAACTAATAAAGGCTACTAAGGTCATGTCAAGATAATATAGAAAATCCAGTCTGAAAGACTCCCTCTGACCAAAGCTGGGCAAATTTGAGCATTATTATTGACTAGAGGCCTGGTGCACCACTGGGGTCCCTCAGCCTGGCCTGCACCTTCTCATAATCCGGGACCCCTTGAGGAATGTCAGAAAGCCAGTTTTGGCCTGATCCCTGCAGGCCAGGCCAAGGGACCCCACTGGTGCACGAATCTGTGCACCGGGCCTCTAGTATGTATATAAGATCTTTTGTTACTCTTTCCACCCTTCTTCCCTCCCCACTTTTCCTCTGAGATTCATAAGTCTGTTCCATGTTTCTATGCCTATGGTTTCCGCTCCTGCATTGAGCATCTGCCCCCTGGTGGTCAGTGTGTGTCATAGCTATCAGATGGTCAGCCAGTTGGCTGGTTACTTAGGCTTTTATATATATAGACTAGTGGCCTGGTGCATGGATTCATGCACATCGAAAGGAAATTAATTAGAAGAAAGATTCATGCAGTAATTACAGCAAAAAATTACATGTCAAGTAGTATATATAATATTTATATATATAAAAGCCTAAGTGACCCTTATGACTCATTGACCAAATGACTGGTCATCTGGTCTCTATGATGATGCACTGACCACCAGAGGGCAGACACTCAATTTAGCAGTTGCCCCCTGGTGGTCAGTGCACTCCCATAGCCAACCTCCTGTGGCCAGCCAACTTCCCACAGTGCCTCCCCCCAGACTGGGCAAGATGGCCCTGATTGGCCCCAATTGCCCCTGATCGCCAGGAAGGCTAAGGGACTCCACCCGTGCACGAATTCATGCACCAGGCCTCTAGTAGAATTATAAAATTAAAATACAAAATATTTTAATATTGCTATTCACCTTTTCTGTATAATAGAAGTGTTAGAGAGGAAAGAAAATTAGTAAAATGTATATGAAAATAATATATAAATTGATTAAATAATAACATGATAAACAATAACAAAGACATGATATAAAAAATGTTATAAAAACAACAAAAACAGTGCACATCATATGTACCGGCTGGTCGGTCATGTGTGATTGGCGCCAGTGAGAGCTTTATATGTATTGTGCATGCATGGGTCAATGTTTATTTTTAACTTGCCAGTGCTTGCCATATGTACTGGCTGGTCAGATGGTCGAACGGATGGTTGATCTCTTAGCCTTTTGTATATATACTAGAGGCCCGGTGCACGAAATTCGTGCACAGAGTGGGGGGTGGTGGGTGGTGGTGGTGTCCCATAGACCAACCTGCACCCTTTCCAATCAGGGACCCTTTGAGGGATGTCCGACTGCCCATTTAGGCC
>PVJC01042725.1:0-14818 GCA_004026665.1 Murina feae
GAGAGATCAACATAGAGGGGGTGCCTGCTCCAAGCCTTGATGGTGTGCCTGGGGGCAGGTCCCCAGCAGGTAGACACACACAGGAGGACTGCTCCGAGCCTCAGATGCGGCTGGGGGCAGGTCCCCAGTGGCCACACACACACATACAGACACACACACAGAGACACACACACAGACACAAAAGGCGCCTGGCAGACTGGGGCCATCATAGGACATCTACTGAGGGGTTCCAGACTGTGAGAGGGCACAGGCTGGGCTGAGGGACTCCCTCGACCCCGAGTGCACAAATTTTTGTGCACCAGGCCCCTAGTATACTTATGAATACATGTGTTTATGAACAAAAGTCTTAAATCTAGTAATGTTGCTTCGAGTTCCCTTCCAAAGTCAAGCTGTCTCTGATCATGTTAGCTATCCATAATGTGCACTTGAGTAGGCCTAATATATAAGTCATTCAGAGGGGAAGTCATGCAGGACAAAAGAAAGCCTTAGAAGTTCTTGGTAAATAGTAGCTACCTTGTAGTTAACTCTACCCAACCTAAACATTTCTACCCTGGTGCCGTTCCTCTGTTGCATGCACTGCCTCATGACTTTGGATTTACCCAAGTGAAGCCTTCCCAGAGTAACTTCCAAAACTCTTTTTTAAATTTCAAGGCTTCACTTCTGGATTGCTTGACCTTGGTGGGAATGCTTTTAGGCCACAACCTTAGTGTGCTGGCCTGCGGATTCCTCTTAAATCTGTTACTAAGGCGTCAAATATAAACATATCCTCTTCCTAGCCTTAACTCTCTAACATTTTTATTTTTGCCAGAAGAAAGATGATTTAATTATTAGAGGCATTGTTTTTAAACCACCCACTAAAGACTCTGTTAGGTATCAGGCTTATCCTTAGCCAAACTGCTGCTAGGAAATTGACCATGAGAAGGTAGGTAGTGTTGAAGAGATATGAAGGGCCTGTATGGTCTGAGACAAATAGTGCCAAGATGAACTTTGTAAAAATGTTCTTTGAAGAAGTGAATGGCATTAGTTGCTTACTGTTTCGTGTATTGTAGAGCTAATTTTACCTTTAAGGAAGTGCATAAATGAAAAGCATAGGAAAAAATTTAATAAGCTTAATCTCCTAATGACAAAAAAGCAGTATTCCACCCCAAATATGAAACTACAAAATAAAAAAATCCCAATATAGAAATAAAGATAAAACTAATATTTTCTGCCTGTCCTTAATAAACATTACATGATTTATTCTCCATATATCAAATTCATAGGCTATTTTATAAATTAGATTAGTTGGACAGGAATCAGAATAAGTTCTGCCTCAGTTTGGTTTTCCTTTTGCTATAATAAATAAGAGCAAATCACTTAAACTGCTCATGTTTCTTTATCTTTTTCCTGGAATGTAATTACACTTACCTCTTATGAATAAGTGAATTGTACTTTTGAAATGATTGTAAATCCCTGTTTTGGATAATAAACATAATAAATATGATTATGTTATAATGTGCCAGTAGATAGAAAGCGTGTGTGTGTGTGTGTGTGTGTGTGTGTGTGTGTCCCTCCCACATAGAAAGCTTTTTAACTTCTTTAGAAGCATTCTTTAGAGACAGTCCTGGTAGCAAATTTAGTTTCTATATTAACTATTTCATAGATAAGTGCTAATATAATTTTGGGAATTCTAGTAATTAAAATGAAATAGAGCAACAGATAAAATCCTTGCTAATATAGTAACTTGATATGTAGCATGGGTTATGCAGCATTTATTTCTTTGACTTAAGTATTTCAACTCATATTCATGTGTTCTTTGAGATAATATGAGCTATGACAGCAAAATAAATCTCTGGTTTTTTTTTTAAAAGAAAATCTAACTCTTTCTTGATTATCAATTTTTCCATAGAATCGCCCACTTCCAGAATACAAGGCAGAGGAAATTATTGAACCTCTGGAAGACAAGAAGAAAACTGTGGGAGACAATAAAAATGTCCCTTCAGATGACCTCAGTGAAATCAGTGACAATTCAAATGTTCCTGCAGATGACCTCAGTGAAACCAGCGTCAATTCAAATGTTCCTGCAGGTTACAACAGTGAAACTAGTGACAATTCAGTTGTTGCTGCAGGTTACCAGAGTGAAACTAGTGACAACTCAATTGAAAAGGTATTGACAACCATTGAAAAGATATGATGATATGTGTTTAAATCCTGAGATCCTGCGTAAGAGAAAGCATATGGGTTCCTTGGTCTCTGCAGAAGGCAGATGCCAACTTTCATTAGGAGCAAAACTATTTCTATGAATAACTTTGTTCATGCAAATTTATGAATGAGGCACACTTTGTTTCTAGCTCGCTTTCCATACTTCTTGCTAGCATTCTGTTCCCTCCATGAGTGGATATAAACTGATGTGGGCCAGTATAGTACAGTATACTGTTGAGAAATGAACAATGAAGTTCAGCACTGGGTCTTTGAAATAATGAAAATACAAAGTTAGGAGCACTGTATTGGTGGCAGAAATGGGACGTGTGGGTGCCTGCATACATGTGTTAATTTACATGTATAAGGACAAACTAAAGTTCACAAGAGTGTTTAAGTTCACAAGAGTGTAATCAGTTCTGCAGAGGTACAGTCTAGAAGGAACTATTTATGGGAAGAAGCGGAGGAAGTATCACTGAGGAAGAAAAAGTCATCCTAAAGGTGGAGCTAGAGACATCAAAAACATCTCTTCCATTTGGCAGTGTTGCCTAATAATGACCCTGCTAGGAGACAAATGGTAGTTTTGAAATCATTAATTTGCTAACACTAACCTGGATTAATTTCAGAGATATCTAAATCATAAACCCAAATTGAATTACACTGTATTGATTCATTTTTATTTTCATTTTTTGGACCATTTGTACAAAACAATGAGTTAGTCATCCTTTCTCATTTATGAAACACTGTTATCATTGGTCTGGGCAAGGCTCCTCTCTCTTTATTGAAATTGATCCCTTTTTAGCCCCATCCCTTCACCCTAACATGGGCAATCATTGAAACATGCTTGTCCTTTTATTTGAATCTGTATGTGTAAAACATGTATTGTTTGTTGTTTTGTGTGCATGTATTTTTTATTTACAAGATAGTATTGTGTATACAGGCCATTTTCTTTTTTAAATGTATTTTATTGATTTCAGAGAGGAAGGGAGAGGGAAAGAAAGATAGAAACATCAGTGATGGGAGAGAATCATGGATCAGCTGCCTCTTGCACACCCCCTACTGAGAATCGAGCCCACAGCCCTGGCATGTGCCCTGACCAGGAATCAAACTGTAGCCTCCTGATTCGTAGGTTGACGCTCATTGGGCGTCATTCTCTTTCTTGATTCTTTCTTTTTCCAAGACTCCTTCCTCTCAGAGAGAACAAAAATGTTTATTAGTTGTTGCTTTTTTTTTCTAGAGGGAGGGAAGGATTCTGTTTATAAGGAGCATTTATGAGTTATAGTTAGGGTGATCCCTACAATTCTTTAACATAGAACACATTAAACTCCAATTTGACATTGTAAGATTCTAAGCTAAATCATATACCGATTAATATTCCTGAATATTCTTTTAGTATAGTTCTTGAATCATACAATATTTTTTGAATCATACAATTTTCAGCTAAGCGTGACCTTAGCAATCACTCAACATTAAGGCAACAGCCCAGCAAAGTGAAGTAATTGTCACATATTTGTGTTAATAGCTAGGGGCCAACTCTGGAACCCTACTTAAAAAGCAAGACTAGGTTTTCTAGCACAGAAAAAATATGTTTTTTATTATATTTTTTCTTTATTGTTTATAGGACAAAAAAAACAATCAAGAGGAACCGGCCATTTCTGAATACAATGAAAATCCAAAAGGTATGAGCACATTTGACTTCAAAAGTATGCTTTTAGAAAAGCTAGATATATAACATACATACGTATGTACATACATATATATGCATATATGTGCCTTTATTGAGTAATTAGTTTACATACATATATTCTATTTTATACTTTTTACTGTCACATGACTCATAACAAGCTATGAAATATGTGACATGAGCTTATTTGTTCTCATTGATAGCTGCCACAGCTTTTCCACATAAAAATAATCATGCTACTCCTAGCTGCTCATATGTCATTCTCAAGTGGTTTAGGACAGACTTTTCACTACCTTTTTTTTTTCTTTTCAATCAATAGTTTTAAGCTTTTGCCCCAAATTTCAATTTGTATCTCTGGTGAGCACTGCCAGACTCCATTGCCGATGACCAGGCTGGCCTAGAGCCACAGCAACCCTTCTAGCTTTCCCCCAGATCAGACCTAAGTCTTTTATCTCACCACAGATGTTTAAGAGGAATCCTTTCCCAGGTCTAGCTGTTGGTGTCAGAGAACAAGTTCCACAGAATAGAGGAGACCTACATTTTCTACACCCAAATCATCTTTTGCTGTACGACCCCTATGTTACATTTCCATACCATCACATCACAGTGTGCTTTTTACTGTGTTCTCATTAAAAATACCTGTCATAACAGGAGATATTTTATCTGAACTTTAGCAGAGAAGAAGTAGTTCCCTTGTTACTTTTTCCCTTCTAACTTCTGCAGCTAGACTAGAAAGTTTTAGAATATTTTAAGAAAAGTGGTAAAATATTTATCATCTCTAAGTATTCTTAGCATATAGCCTAAAATATTAAAAAGTTAAATATAATATTTAAGTAGTTGGTAATATAAATTAAAATAATGCATTGCTTCGTGAGTATACTTTAAAGATGATTATTTAACTATATAACATGTGGATTAATTTGAAACACAAAAATAATGTCCATTTGAGTAAAAGGGATTGAATTATAATTTTTTAAACGTACTTCATATTTTACAGAAGCCTTTCCCAGCATTTACTGTTACCTAGGTAGCCTTCTAAACTTTTACAGCATGGGTCAGGTATTTCTTGGCTTTTTGCCTTAACTCAGTTTTTCAAGAAATGTGCAGTTTGGACCTTTTCCATTACTCCAGTGGTGTGGTCTTTTATTATTACTCTATAATTCAGGATTGATAGAGTTTCACTGAAAGCATCAGGACTTTTCTTTTTCGATTAGTTAGGAAAATTTTTTTCTAAATATATTATATTGTAGGAAGCCTATGTGAGCTTGCAAAGAGCAGTTCTTCAGAAATCCTGGAGGAGAGCCAATCCATACTAGGTAAAGACAGGAAATTATCTAAGAAGGTAAGTGAAATGAACTTCTCATTTTAATATTAAGACCAAAGTATTAAATTGCTCCTTCTACTTTTTATATGGTGATCCACATAATTTAACTTCTTTAATATGAATTTTTATGCCCAGAAACGTGAAGAATTTCAGGTGATATTTCACATTTTTAACGTGCATATTTGTTTATTTATTGGACTTTAGATTATGAGTTAAGTAGTTCTTCCAAAATTTAATTGCATATTTTTTCAATCATTCCATCCATGCTGATTCTTCATACAAAAAAAAAGATTTGTAAAAGAACTTTATTGCTTAAATTATAAGTGTGTAATAATAAAGAGAGTTTAGAAGAGAGTAAGGCAAAGCCATGAAATAGGATGAATGAAAAAATAAAGATTGTTGTGTTTAGGAAACATTACAACATGCTACTTCAGTCTCTCGGGAGATGGCTAATACATGTTTTGGAGTTGTTGAAAGTCTAAGGAATATGTTTCTCTTTTCACTTTCAGAACTTGCTTTAATTATGAGACCATATTTCAGGGTAGAAGAGAAAACATGGAAGACAAGACAAATGAAAAGCCTTGTTAGTTCCTATTCAACCTTCAGGTCTCAGCTTAAATGTAATTTCCATATACAGGCCTTTTATGACCAGCAGCACTTTTAAATTATTATATCCCATTATTGTTGTCTCACATAACACTTTTCTTATCATTCTTAATATTCATCACAATTGGCAATTACATAGTCATTTGTATATCTATTAGCTTTATGTTTCTATCCTCCCCACTGGCCTTCAGCTCCATAGGGACAGAAATGATCATCTATTTTATTTTCCAGTGTATACTCATCACTTATCACAGTTTCTGGTATGTGGTAAATACTCAGTAAATATTTTTGGTTGACAATGAATTGTAAAATATAAAGAAGTAAGAAACAGGAAAGGGTGAAAGTGTAAAAACCAGGAACCACACTTAGAGTAGTTAAACAGCCTGTCTTTTGCCAATTTTGGAGGTATATGCCACTCTGAAATTCCTTTCAGAGTTACTTTAGAAATTCCAAATGCTGTTTGGCCGTGATGCCCATATTGTTCTCTTGCTAAAAACTAATTTATCACCATTTTTTTCTTTATAAAAATTATTTGATAAATTTGGATTACTATACCCAAAAGATAATTGCGACCTGGCTCAAAGGACACTTTGGGGGTTTTTTTGTTTGTTTTTTTTAAAATATATTTTATTGATTTTTACAGAAAGGAAGGGAGAGAGATAGAGAGTTAGAAACATCAATGGGAGAGAAACATCGATCAGCTGCCTCCTGCGTACCTCCTACTGGGGATGTGCCCGCAACCAAGGTAATGCCCTCGACCGGAATCGAACCTGGGACCTTTCAGTCTGCAGGCCGATGCTCTATCCATTGAGCCACACCGGTCAGGGCATCAAAGGACACTTTGAATTAGCTTTAGAATTATAACACATGTATCAGCAGAACATTTGATCGAGGTTTAGGAATTTTTTTAATTCTCTGTCTAGTAGACCAGGACATTTAACATATAGTATACTATGCTTCATAGAATTCCTATGAATACTTTTTTCCAATTATAAGAGTTCAGGGAAAGTATCTGAAAAAGAAAATTAAATATGAGAGAGGAAGGTGAAAAGTAAAAGAGTTGGGAGACATAAAAACATAAGGAGAAGAAAAGTGAAGTGAAGCTGCAAAAAAAAACACAAAACCAATTATTGGAAAACATACCTCTGACCAAATGAAAACACATATTCTAGAACCCATGGTCAGATTTCAGGGGCTGTTCAGGCTCTCCAGTCTTAAGCATTGCCTGTAGGTGGTAGAATTTAGATATACAGTACAGGAGAGAGGGCCAAGCCAGGGAAGGAATGCTGTGTGGGAGGCAGAATAGCACACATTTGTAGAAGCAGAGCAAGCAAGGTGCCTGAGTGCCATTACTTGTGGATGGGACAAAGGTAAGGTTAGGCAGGACAAGTGCCAGACTGAAGAATTCAGTCTTCAACTTTGATTCTGCTTAAAATCTCATTTATACCTAGTAGAAAAATATATTTCAGTACATATACATTTCCTTGGCTAAAAGAAATAAATAAAAGATAATGAAAATTATATTAAACAATCAAGAAGTAATAAGTATATTCCCTACTTAAGGAATATGCTGTTACTCTACATATTTTCAAAAAGGAAATCATTTGAATGAGATTTTTTTTCAATCATTTCACATGACATTTTTATCTATAGTGTTTCTCACCTATTTACATTATCCAAGCCAAACAAACCAAACTGTTTTTAAAACTTGGGAAAAGTAGCTTATTAATACATCCTATATAATAAAAGACTAATATGCAAATTGTCCCTTCAATTAAGAGTTCAACCAGGAATCCAACCAGGCGGTAGGGCCAGCCCACCAACTGCCTGTGGCCCCTCCCTCCTGCCAGCCAGGCTCAATCAGTCCCGATTTGGACAGGACGGCTGGACCCCGCCCATGCACAAATTCATGCACCGGGCCTCTAGTATCAAAATAAACATGTGTTTGAGATTTTGTATTCCTTCCCCTTAATTAAACAAATACTCTAAGGATAATCTAAAAAAGAAAGAATTACACTCTTCTACAAGACAGAATTCACCACTGAATTTTTTTCATAATTTTAAATAATTCAGATAGCCAGGTTGGGACCTATGATTTTCATTAACAGCAGAGATCTTTTGGCAAGTGACTGTTATGTCTAGAAATTACCAAATATTGCTTTTCTAATTATAGTCAATGCTGATTATTTGGCTCCACAGTTAGCCACTCAGAAAATTGTCTCATTGGCTTGATTTCCTTCCACCCTAATGAACTAATTAAAAAAGCAGTAATTTTTTCGACTATTAAAAATTTATTTTCATTGTGGAATTAGTTCATTCTTGTATTTACTTAGCATATATACATTGGGTATCTTTTATGTCTTGGGCATAAGGTTAGAGGCTGCAGATACAGAGGTTAAAGATCCATTGCCACTTTGAAGTCAATAGATTTCTTATTCATTGTCAGTCCCATAAATAAAAGTCTGAGATGAGAATTTCTCTATCAAAAGTATGCCTGTGTATTTTTGCCTTCCTGGCAGCTACCTTTTCTCTGCCATGTTCCAGCTAGTTTCTCAAGGAGGAATCATGATTGTCATTGGTAAAAGAAAAAAAAGGCTTATGAATGCTAAGAATATACATATGGTGTCCCATAAAGATGTGATGAAATAATGTTAAGACTTGTTAAAAATTGTGCACCCCCCAAATACTAAGTGAATATTTCACTTACTGAAATGAATTTTTTGTGTTTTTTCTAGACTTACCTTTTTAAAAGACTGTCACTGATGAGTCTGAAAAGTCTGCCGAATAAAGAGCCACTTCCAGAAATAAAATCACTAGGAGATCAAAAAGCTTTTAAAAGCAATAAGAAGAATTTCAAACAGAACCACACTGGGAAAAATAATCAGGATATGTCACCCTCAAATACTGAGAAAACATCAAAATCCTGTGTAATACTTTAAATATATATTTGTGTGGTTACCATGCACATTGCAATTTATACTTGAAAAACATGACTTCTTAACGAATGTTTCTGATAACAAACTTGAAGATATAATTTAATATGTTTTATTTGGTTTGAATAGTATGACCAGTTTTGATATTTATTTATGATAATATTTTTGACAAGCAATTTCACAGTATGTGTATCTCAAACTCTTTAAGTATTGTGGCCTTAACTGTTCAGTGTTCCATAAAAATATATTTTTATATGTGAAGGTTGAATTAAGAAATTTCACAGTTTTAACTAAACAGTTTTACATCTTATAAATTCAAAAGGCAATATTTACAAACTCAAAACACCATAATAGTTTTTACTGTATTTGCAATTTTTAAAAGCTGTCAAAATTGTTTTAAATGAGAATATTTTAATAAACTATATCTGGTCGGTTGCACTGTTTAAATAGGTGACTATGAATAAAATTTGGGGGTACTTGGACTTATCTATCAGTTGACAAAATGGAGGCAAAAAACTAATTTTAAAATATTGAGAGCTATGAAATGCTTTTACCTCTAAGTAAAGGAAATTTCTGTATAACTGTAAACAGTACATCTTTATAGAGAAACTGTGTTGAAATTTCTTTGCCTCCCACTCCTATGAAGACATTGCAGATTATATGGATCTAGAATCTTTGACCACAGATCCCCACCATAGGAGAACCAAACATACCCAGTCTTCTTATTTCAGCTGTTTCTAGCATTGACATTTGGCTCTAACACACAGTGCTCTGTCACAGATATAGAAAGGGTAAAGCTAGTAAGTCTACACCAATAGAGACATTGCTTTTCTATGCTCACAAATGATTCCTAGTTAATGGAGCAAACTACATTCATCGTCCCCATTCTAGCTTCTGAACATTTTCTTCTCCAATCACAGTGCTCACTGTCCCAGTTAAAAAAATAAAAAGAAACATCATCTTTATGCTTTATTCACAAGGGTTGTGAGGATGCCAATTTCAAGTAGATATGATTTTAAAATCTTAAAGTAGTCTTCTATGTAAATATTAATTTAGTTAAATTCTAATTTTATTAAAGATAAATTTAATAAAATGTTTTGCTATTTCAACTTATAGTAATAGTACAGAATTGCAAAAATACTTTGCCAAAATTTAAGCTATAGGAGCCAAGTGGAAATAAAGCTCAAAAATGGGACTAAGACATGCCAGTTGTGGTAGGCAGAATTCTAAGATAGCCCCAAGGTTCCTGCCTGTTGGCAATGCCCTGAATAATCCCTTCCCCTTGAGTGTGGGTGAGGGATTATGGACAGATATATCATTTTATTACTTAGGTTACATTATATGAAAGGTTTTACAGATGTAATTAAATTTCCTAATCTGTTAACTTTAAGCAAAAGGGAAATAACACTAGGTAGGCCTGACCTAATCAGGTGAGCCCTTTCAAAGAGGCTCTAGAACTCAGAGATGGAAGAGGTCAGAGAAGTAGAGATGATTTTCTGTTGGCCTTGAAGAAGCAAACTGCCACAATATGGAGGGTCATATGCCAGGGAAAATTTCTGAGAGCCTCCATCTTACAACTGGAAGGCACTGAATTCTGCCAACAACCAGTGAGCCTGGAAGAGGAACCCAATCCTCAGATGAGACCACAGCACTGAGTGAAGTCTTATGAGGCCTTGAGCAGAGGACCCAGTTAATCAGTGCCCAGGCTCCTGAACCATGAACACTGTAGTTTTAATCCACTGTTCATGGTAATTGTCCTGTAGCAATAGAAATTAATACCAGTCTTCTTCTGTGGAAGAGTTTCTCCATATGGCAGCTTTCTTCATCAAAGAGAATCAATAGAGTCTAATAGCAAGACAAGTGTCAGAAAGATAATCATGGAAGTGATATCCCATTTTGACATGTTCTGTTAGAAGCAAGTCACAGGCCCCTCTCACACTCAAGATAAGGGCATGACACAAGGACGTGAAGACCAGAAGGCAAGGATCACAGGGGTCATCTTAAAGCCTACTTGCCATACCATTCGTTTGGCTGCTCATTATAAAGGAGAACGGGAAGGATTAAGTCAAAGCACTTGGAAAAGGTGACCATGAGACAAGCATAAACAAACTAACAAAGTATCCATGTTTTGTCAGAGGTGTCAGAATAATTCAGACTTTTTAATAAGGTGGTTCATTGAGGATCAACACTGAGTCATTTTTCATACTACTTTTATAAATACTTTTATAAAAATAATTGTAAAAAACATACCAGCCATCTTCCCTTGGACTGTGAATGCTTATATTAATTTATTTTCCAATTTTGGTTTCATATTTGGCTTTTACATTGAAATACTGAACACTTCCTATATGCCAGATACTATACCAGAAACTAAGAAAATAGAAGTCACAGTTATGGTGGAGTAAAATGAAGAAAACACATAATTATTTAGAGATATTATGGTAATTTAAAAACCTGTTTCCTAATAGAACGAAAAGGAGATTAGTGAATACTAAACTTCACACAAACAAAAAAACTAAGCTAACATATTTAAGAATTCAAAAAAAGAGAAAAGATCATTGATAGAATTAAATGATCAAGTTATACTAGTTTCAAAAATAAAAGGAGCTACATTATTAATAACCTTATAGTTTTAATAAAAAGTGAAATGGTTACTTTAATCCCTAAACTATTCCCCTTCATATTCTTTGCCATTAATTTCTCTTTCTATAGTACTATTTCTTTGGATGTTTTTTACTGATCTTTTTGGGAGCTGAAAACAGAAGCTCTTGAACATTAGAGAGTTATTGATATTGTTCAGATTATGATGGATCAAATGTTAAATAGATATTAATTTATAGAGTGCAAGTAGTAATAGGATTTTAGTCTTATGAAAGAGCATTCAATCCCATAGCAAAACATTAAAAATAAAGGAAATATTGGTATGCATTAAGACCTTCCTTTCTATGAAGAAGGAACTACAATTCTGAAGAGGTTCTTATATTAGTTTCCTAGGGCTTCTGTAACAGAGGACCATACACTGGGAAACTTAAAAACAATAAAAATTATTGTCTCACAGTTCTGGAGGCCAGCACTCCAAAATAAATGTATTGGCAGGGCCTTACTCCCTCTGAAGGCACGGGGATGTTCCATGCCTCTCTCCTAACTTCTGGTAGCCTCAGGCATTCCCTGGCTTATAGATAGATACATGATAACATTCCAACCTGTGTCCTCATATGCCATTCTCCTTACGTTTCTTCACATTGTCTTCCTTCTGTGCATGCCTGTCTCTATTTATAAATTTTCTTTTTTTTATAAGGACACCAATCATATTGGATTAGAACCCACCCTGATCTCAATTTAACTGCCTCCTTAATGACCCTATTTGCAAACAATATGACATTCTGAAGTACTGGGGGAGATTAAAAATGGCGGCAAAGTAAGTGGATGCTGCACAGACATGCTCCCAGGAACAAACTGGAATTACAACTAAAATTCAGAAAAAATTCCGGAATAATCAGTGAAAAACTCGAAGGAGAGAGCTCTGGTCACCAAGGACTAAAAGTAGAGATCGCATAGACACTGGTAGGAGGGGTGGAGACCTGAAAGGTCTGGCCAGGTGTCCACAGATAGCAACTGAAGTCCTGAAGAGATGTCTCAGCTGTGGGGGGTGCCACTGAGAAATCTGGGGTCTAATCCCCAACCTGGGCCCCCCAGCAGAGAGCATCAGAACTGAGAAGGGTACCCACCTAACATCTGGCTGTGAAAAGTAGCAGGGATGCTGTCTGCCAGGGAGAGAGAGCTGGAAATTCAGGCTCCCTCTTAAAGGGCCAGTATACAAAATTTCCTGTGCAACCACCCACCTTGTGCTCTGGCAGACAGAGGGCAGAGTAGACTTGAGCTGTTTGAGCAGAAGCCAGGACTGGGGACTTGTGGGTTAGAACTCAGAAGGCAGACACCCAAAGTTTCCTGCGCTGTCATTCCCTCCTGCAGCAGAGGACATCTTTCTCACACAGACATTTGCTATACAGGCAACCTTGCCTAGAGGGAAGACAGTTGACACACCCTATTGGTAAACACCTTGCCCTGAGGCCACTTAAAAGACTAAAAATAACAATTAGCCTCCAGGCAGAAGCCACTGCTACACCCTATTGAAAAAAACTCTCAGTACATCTGTGGACAATTGCCTGAGGGCAATTCAAGTCAGAATCCTATCAGTCTGTAGACAGAGGCAATCTCTGGAGGCTTTGAATCTTTGCCTGATCTAATTAGTCAGAAACATCGTTTAACACTGTCTCACACTAGAAATTGAGAGGCATAGAGGATCTGCCTAATACATAGTCACAAACCCAGACAGCCAAACTGAGGAGACAAAGAAACAATCCCTGAATGAAAGAACTAGAGAATTCTCCAGAAGAAGAGATAAACGAAGCATAAATAAGAAATTTATTTGAAACAGAGTTCAGAGTAATGATGGTAATGATGCTCAACAGCCTAAAGTACTGAGGGTTAGGACTTTTAACATCTTCTAGAGAAAACACAATTTGACCCATAATAGTGTTTTAGTAAGAATGTAAGAGACTAGACTCTAAAAGTTGAGATTATTTTGTGTGATCTGTAGCTGTCAAACTGAAGCACTGTTATGGAGAGAATCATTTTCTAGCACTTAAGTTGAGAGTGAAGAATGGGATAAGTGATATTCAATATGTGTGTTCTCTGAGTACCTTACAGTGCTCATTCTACTGACCACATCCAATTTATCATATGTGCTAATACATATGGTACACATGTTATGGCTATGGGTAATATTTTATATACTGTAAAATATATTTTATAGGATGCAACTCCATGATTTTTATATGTTATTAAAGACATCTCTTTATTTGGATAACAAAAATTAGAAAGGCTCAGCCATTTCTAGGTTACAAAAAGGAGATGGTTCTATTATAAACTTCTTTAACCAGTTTCATCTTACACAATCATGGCTCCCCAGGCTTACCACCAAAAAGGTACTGAATGTTTTTAAGTAATAAAATACAATCAGCCAAATTAGCTGTGAAATCTACTAAATACAAACTCTAACTTGGTAACAGCCTCTAGAACACACACACACACACACACACATATGTACATTTTCACACACATGTGCACACATTATAGTGAAAATTATCCCAGATTCACAATTAAGTCTGATAAACCACTGTGCACTTACTTGAACACCTTGGCTTTATATACCTGAGAAGTCTTCACTGAACACACAGGGTAGAATTTTAAAAAGTTTTTTTAAAAGACAGTTTTTGCTTTCTCTGTGATTATTCATGGATATGAATATATCATTTTTCTAGGTCAGATGTCCTATGTTGATGAGATACATAAATATACAGAAGTGGCAATAATTCATGGTAATGAGGTGTATATCGATTCAGACACTTTCTTGAGTGGGAAGCAGTCAACGAAAGACTGCAGACTTGGATTTCCACATTCTGCACACCAGAATCTTGCCTACAACCAAGAGGCAGAGACACAACACATGGAGGAAGCATTTCACTCAGAACTTTATGAAGACAACCTAGACATTTACTGAGAATCATAAATATACATATTTTATTATACAGTTAAAGCATGATTATATATAATAATTATAACATTAGTATTTAATAATAATGTTTGTGCCGTGCACTGTTTGAAATGCTTTCTCTTTATTGACACTCTTAATCTTCACAATAAGCCTATAAAGAAAGATTTAGTATCCCCATTTTTGGGTATAGTAATGAATCACAGAAGAAAAAAAAACTTGCATAAGAACACACAGCTTATAAGTGTGATTTCTGAATATAGAACCTGTGCTCTTTACACACTTTAAATTGTGTAGAGCATTATAATTAACTAGGGGCCCGGTGCACAAAAATTTGTGCACTCGGGAGTCCCTCAGCCCAGCCTGTGTCCGCACAACCTGCCACCTGCCACCTGCCACCCGCACATCTCGCCCCACCCAACCCACACACATCACCTGCCACCCACTGATCAGGCTCCCCACCCCCACACCACCCGCCACCCCACCCATAGGCTCCCCACCCACACTCAACCCTCCCATCGCTTCCCAACCCTCTGATC
>PVJC01042726.1:0-14821 GCA_004026665.1 Murina feae
TAAGGATAGGATTAGGGTTAGGGTTAGGGGTAAGGATAGGGTTAGGATAACCATTAGGTTATGGTTAGGCATTTTCCCATGTGACACTGGGAAGGTCCCCTGCTCTTTTTGTCCCGGGGGGTAGGGGGTCCTGCCCAGGGCTCTCCATGCCCCTTGCTGAGTTACCTTTGAGCCCGGGGGGTCCCGCCTTCCCAGGTGCTCCTGTTGGGCCTCGTTCTCCTGCAAATTCAAACATGTCAATGAGCAAATTCCAGGACCTAGGCCCCTACCACCCCCAGGTTAGACCCTCAGGAACCGGAGGGAGGGGACCCGGACCCCAGTCCTCCTAGGGCCCCACTGTCCAGTCAGAGGCCAGGATCTGCGACCAGGGGCCTTCCCAGGGGACCAGGCCTGAGCCCAGCTCTGCCCTCGTCAGGGGAACCTGGGCACTTCCATTTGCTGTGACTGCTGGGCCCGCTGTGGTTGCCCCTGGAGACAGGCCCTGGGGCTCAGCTGGGACCAGGGAGGGCAGGGAGGACAGTCCAGCCGGGTCACCCGCAGCAGGTGTGTCATCACCAGGAGCCGTGCTGGCCGCCCACACAGTCCCAGTGGCTCCATGGGTGACCCGAGACGGGCTCCCTCCCACAGGGACCCACACCCGGTAGACCAAACCCAGTCCCCTCCTGAGACCTGCTGGGGCCCGACCCCCCCCTCCGTCCCCTGGCAGGGACGAGGCCCTGTCCCCCTCCCCGAGGTACTCACCTCTCCTGCCATCCGTGCCTGCCTCTCCTTTGGGTCCCGCAGCCCCAGGCAGCCCCGGGCAGCCTCGGAGGATGGTGAGCTTGTCTGCCTCCAGCCCCAGCACCTTCACTTCTGCAGAGAAGCACAGATGCCCATCAGGGTGAGGACCTGGGCCGAGGGCCCCTTGGAGCCTGTGCCACGGCCCCCCATCTCCCTTGAGGGACCTGACACCGTGGGGACCTCTGCCTGGCAGATGACTGTGCCTGGGCCGCCTGCCTCAGCTGGAGGGCCAGCCTGCAGGGTAGGCGGTCCCGCCTCTGCTGAGCCTGCTGTGGGTCCTCCCCCAGGTGATGGGCCAGCCTCGGGGTCCACCTGCCCCAGGGAACCCCCGCTCCTCAGGCTGTGTGTCCTCGGGGCGTCACTCCGCCCCTCTGGGCCCTGTGCCCCAGCTGCAGAGTGAGAGCAGAAAGGAGGCTTTGGGGGTTAGAGTGACTGGTGCAAATGTGTGGGATCTTAGGAAGAGCTCCCCCCACTGGGGCAGGTCCAGTGAGCGACAGCCATCTGCATCCGTGAGACAGCGGGGGATTAGGGCCGTGCAGTGTTGTCACCCCCATTCCTCGGGCACGAGGCCTGGGAATTCCTGGGTGGAGGGTGCAGAGGGCGGGAGTCCCTGTGATCCAAGGACACACAGCAGCCCCCGCAGAACTGGAGTCAGAGATGGACCTGCCTCTCAGAGTTCAAGTGCGTCCATCACAAAAAAAAAACAGCCTCTAGAGAGGGTGTGGGGACCAGGAACCCACCCGCCTCCCGGGGACCCGGCTGCTGGTTTTCAGGGGCCCCTCTCTCTGCTCTGCCCACCCAGCAGCTCCCTCCATCCGCACGTCGTCACCTGGGCGGGTGGTCTCTGGTCAGTACCATCTCTCGCCAGCTGTGGCCTGTCCACTGGCTCAGGACCCGGGGGGAGGCCCCACTCCCAGTTGGACCCTGAGTTTCCTGAATTGGACTCTCTGTGGTTGAGGCCCAAAAGTGGCATGAACTGCTCCCAGCAGGCGGGGTTCCCCCGGGAAACCCCGAGACTAAGGGGGCCACAGGCTTTCCCTTTCCTCATGGCCGGTCAGCCCTGGCCTTGCTCCCTGAGGCCACCCCGGGTTTGAGGGTCAGACAGGCTGGCATGGACCCCTCTCCTTCCGCCCGTGTGACCTCAGCCACCGCCCCGCCTGGGCTAAGCCTGGCGGCGGAGCATCTTGGGAAGAGGCTCCTGGAGGGGGCACCGCCGTGCTGGGGGGCGCTCTGTGAGTGGCGTTGGCGACTGCCAGAGACCTGAAGGTTCTGGTCTGTCTTACCTGGGCAGGTGCTGGCAGTCTGAGCTGCCAGGGCCTTGAAGGTCAGGAACAGGAGCAGCTGGCCGGGCCCCAGGGCCAGGGTGGCCCCTCGCAGCCCCATGGCCTCTGGTCTTCGACCTTGAGCCTCGTGAGCGGGAAGTCAGCCCAACCCTGGCTGTTTCTCAACCCCAGGGACGCCCACTTCCTAGGGACTCGGGCTCTGCTGACAGCGACAGGATCCCCAAGGGAGTCTGCTTCCCCTGGGCCCCTCCAGGCACCCTCTGTACAGCCTGCATCCCCCCAGTGGGGACACCCACCCAGGCCCCACCCCCTGCAGGGAAGGTCTGGCCCCAGGGCCTCAGGAGACCCAGCCTGAGCCCCATCCACATCTACTCCCAGGGGATCAGCGAGGGGGCTGGGGATCTGCCCTCCTGCCTCTGATTTCCAGAATATTCCAGGTCTGAGCTGGTGGTGGGCACTGGCTGTGGAGGGGAGAAGCCACCTGAGCCCAGTTGCACCGAGCACTGCTGCCAGCCCCACGGGTGGCGTCTGTGATCTGAGTTTCACGGGTGGGGAGTGCAGTCACAGCCGGTCAGAGCCAGACATCGGGCCCTGGGGCTGCTGGTTACACCGGAAGGGAAGGACGTGCCCCCAGATCCCTGAGACCACCCCCCTGCCCTATGCATGGCCTGAACCGCCCGCATTCCCCCCACACTGTGGGCTCGCTGCGGGCACGGGGAGGGTCCTGAGGGGGTACGGAAGGGACTCAGGAGAGAGGGGAGCAGAGGCAGAAACTCCTCCGGGCGTGCATGCCACCACATGAGGTCCCCAGAGGGAGAGAAACAGGGGGCCAGGCCAGGGCTTAGCAAAAGGGGTGTGTTGAGGGGCACATAGGACTTGGGGGCGTCTCCTTGGGCAACAGGGACACTAGGCTTGTTCCAGCCACTGAGAGAGAGAGGTGCCCTGCCGGCCCCAGCCCAGAGCTCGGGCCTGTGCCCCCTGCTCTCCCCTGCACCGGCCAGACGTCCTAACGTCTCGGAGGGCCCATCTGTCTCTGCTCTTCTCCTGTGGAGTTGGAGTAGCTCCTTGGGGACCCCAGTTCCCCCTTGGGAGCCTCAGGGCACTTCTGAGTCCTGAGGAGACGTTCCATGGGCATCACCCCGGATTCACGGGTTCATGGAAGAGAGGGGGCATCTCTCTGGCCTGAGTCCCCCAAGAGGGCAGGTGCCTCCATGCAGATCACGTCCCCCCCCACCCCCAGCGGTGATGTTGGGGCCAGCGCACCTGGTGCCCACGCTTTCCGTCCCTTCTGGGCGTCACGCTTTCTGACTGCCTCTGCCGGTAAAAATGAGGCTGTTGCCTTTTGAATGTTCCATGTGTCCAGCAGACACCACTACCCCTGTTGGTGCTGTTGGCCGTTTTCTAGACAAATCATTTCGTGAGAAAAAACCTCCGAGACTCGCTAACAACGAAGATGAGGAAAACCTAGCTCCCTTCTTTCCGAGAGCGAGAACAGCTCCTTCTAGAGCCACAGACACCCACGTGCATGCACGCCCGTGCACACACACATGCACGCACACATGTGCGCAACAGCATCTCTGTCCTGCAGAGCCCGAGGGCCTGCCCGGCGTCCTGGCCATGGCCTCAACGCAGACGCCGGGACCCGGGTGGCCTCCTGGGGGTGGGGGACAGGACATGTGCCCACTCATCGCGGTAGCAAAGCAGTAAATTCCACCTGCGCTCCTTCTTCCTGCCTCACCGACCCCTCCCTTACTCCTGACTCCCGCCCCAGGCTGGAGGCCCTGCCCTGCCCCAGCCCCCGCCCCAAGCTTTACCCGCCCCCCTTCCAGCCACAACACCAGGTGCTCAGCAGCCCTTGTGAAGGCCGGAGGTGAGGGTGAGGAGGCAGAGAGCAGCCTGGAGGGGAAGGAGGAGGGACGCAGTCCCTGGGGGTCTGCAGGAAGCTCCCCTCACCCTGAGGCCTGGAGACACTATCACCCAGTGGAGAGCCTGCCAGGCCCGGATACAGGTGACCGGTGTGTGCAGGGCAATAGCCCGTGTCTGAGTAAGTTGGGGGTTATATCTCAGGAGGCAGGTCCCACCCTCGGAGGCTCTGCGGCCACACCTGAGGGCTCAGCACCACGGACGAGACCGCTCCGGGGTGGGACCTGCGCACCATGTCCTACTGTTTGCATCTTGGTCTACGAGCCCCAGAGCCTGGGGGAAAAATTAACCTCGCGGTCACACTTTGGGGTGCACAGGAGAGAGGTCCCTGTCACCCCAGGAACTCCGGGATGGCGGGTCAGGAAGGAAGGCTCTGTGCGTCTGTGCGTGTGTGTGCTGGTTGCTTACTTTCATGCACAGAAACCCAGGTGTGTCCTCGCCGAAGGTAATCCAGTCGGTCAAATCCCACCCCCAACCTGCTGCCCTTGCTCCCAGGGGCCTGGTCCCCCCGGCTTCTGGGTGAGCACGCTGACATGGCTGGGGCCACATGGAGAGCATGCTCGGTGCCCACCCGGGGCCCTGCCCCCAGAGCCGCTGTGCAAACACATTTGCTCTGAGGAAAAGCACAGGCTGAGGCTGTGCACGACATTTGTTCTGGCAGCGGATTTCATTTCTGAGCTTGCATCAGGGCAGGATCAGCCTCGTTGAGGCGTATCTGGATGTGGGCGGAATGCAGAACGCTAATCCCGGGCCCGCGTTGCCACGGAGCCGTGCTGGGTGGGATGAAATATTTATGGCATGTAAGCGCCTTCTCCTCGGCCTCCCTTATCCCGGGCATCACCTGTGTAGCAGGTTCTCTGCCCAATGCAGTGGAACAAGGGCCGAGGCCAGGGCCTGGACACACAGAGCTTCTTCCCATCCTCCCAGCATCCATTCTCCTGGTCATCCCAGCGACAAGAGACGGCTGAGGGTAGGTAAGCGGGTTAGCAGACTCACACAAGCACGGGCCCTGCCTCGGTTGCTTCTCGGCTTCGACAGGGACAGCTCTCTGGCGACAGAGAGAACCCAGCCATGGTCACAGATGAGCCACAGCCATCCTGCTCTGGGGAGACAAGAGAGAGTATGACTCAGCAACTCCAAGTGAAGAATCCCAGGGAAGCCTCTGATTGGCTGGCCACCTGCCAATCATCATGACGGAGGGAAGTGGGGGTGGAGCTGCTGGGCCACAACAGGGGACCTTGACCAAGGCTCAAGCAGGCTGACCAACTGGTCCCTTCAGCCAATCTCAGCAAAGTCCCAGGAACCCTTCAGTCCTGGGCAAACCAGGTCACTCTAAACTCAAGACTCCGTCTAGAAATTTCCAAATGTAGTGAGTTGGCTGAGCAAGCTGTAACCTGTTTCTCACGCATCCCATCTGGGCAATTTCCCCTCCGAGTGTTTTGAAAAGAGACACTTCAAAACGGGACAACAACTGGGAACTGAAACGGGGTCAGAGGGCAGCTTGTGGTCGCCTCCCTTCCCCCCGCAGAAGGCAGATCCCGCCTCAGCTTGTGGTCAAACGAAACCTGCTCTTCGGTAACCCCTGTTGGTCTGGGATTCTCAGGGGCCCCAGGTTCCTCTTTCATGGGCCTTTGGCCCAGAGCTGCTCAGCTGACATTTGGGGTCACACGTACCTCAATATCAGCCACCACAGTCCCTCTACTCCCTAGGAGGTAGTCCTGGATCCACCCAGACCAGGGAAGGAACCCGGATGGGGAAGGAACTTAGCAGCCCCATCGCTGCCTGACAGCACAGAGGGGCATTCTGGTGCCCTCATCTCTGTGAGCTTGCCAATGGCAGGAGTGACCCTGGCACCGGACACCCTTCGGATGCAAGGGGCTGTGGAAGGGAGGGCACGCTGCTGGCTGCCCATCCAGGCAGGTGTCAACCCTCTGTGATGTGAGGAACATCCGCAAGACACACGGTGGGGGATGTCGGCGAGTGCTGGTGGACGACACCGACACCCTGTCCTCCCTCTCCACCTTCCAGGGCAGGGGGTCTTCATTCTGTCTGTGCGTCAGAGGAGCCGGGCCCACAGGCACTGGGAGGGCCGCTGCCCCTCATGTCCCCCGCCCCCCCAGCTGCCAGCATCCTGGGTGGGGGTGGGGGTGCTCTCCCTGGGAAACCTCCCTGGCTTAGCCCAGCTGAAGGGGTGCAAAGGCTCTTGTGCTCTCTCCTAAGACTGAGGCCTGGCCTTTCAGGGGGGCCCTGCTTCTGGAGGCGCATCACTGCCACCCAGATGGCTGACTCGGGGAGGAAGCTGATTAAGTAAGGACACCTCCCCCCAACCCCCGCCAAGGCCCTCCCTCTGCCTGTCCTGACCCAGGTGCACCGGGTTCTGGAATGCTGCCAGGCCTCACCTCCACTGTGGTGAGCTGGGTGCTCCTGGGGTCCAGGTGGGTTGGTCCAGGTGGTCCAGGTGGGTGTGGTCCCAGGTCACCTCCCTGCCCTAGGTGGGAGGGTGGCCCACACTGAACCACCTGGGAGTTGGCAGCGATGGATGCAGTTGGAGCAGGAACCCGACAGCGAGCAGCTGAGGTTCCCACCGTCAGTCAGCATCTCCCCGCCCGGCTCCAGGCTGCCAATCCGCCGGCTTCTCGCTCTTTAGAGTGCGAGGGCAGCCTAGTCTGTTCAGCGCGGGGCAGGGTGAGCGCTGGGCTTCTCCACAGGCAGGGGAGGAGGAGGGGGTGCTGACCTGCACCCCCGGCCCCACGGATGCTCACGAGAGGGCCATCGCTCACGGTTCAGCAGGTCCTATTAGTACCCTCGCTTCCCAGGTGACCAAGTCGAGGTTGTCGGGAGGCATTGCTGGTGAAGTTTAAGCTCTGCGCATGAGCACATGCACGCGTGTTTCTCCATCACGCTGGCCTCCACGCAGGCCCTGGGCTCACAGACTTCGTTACCGGGTTCCGGGGAGGGGTGTAATCATGCAGCCGCAGGCGCGCTGGTCAATTCTAATGAACCTCAACCCTGGAGGCAGTGGGGGGCGGGCTCCCCATGTGCGAGGCAGGGCTGCCCAACCCACGGGCACCTGCAGATGACGCCTCGCCCCCTCCCACCAGTGCTGGCTGCGGGGGGCCTGGGGACCAGCTATGAGACTGCATGGGCCTCCACCCTCCCACTGCCCCTCAGCCCCTGGTTCCTATGTGGACACACAGTCCCTCAGTGATGGAGGCTGTGCAGATGGCACTGACCTTCACTGACCTTCCCAGCCAGACTGCAGGCACCGAGGATGGGCCTGGGATGCCATCTGTCGTGTGTGCCTCCCAGGGTGCTCCGTGCCCACTGTGCAGGCGGGGCCTGCGCGCTGGCTGCTCCCCAGGGGGTGCGGCCCTGGGCGAAGGGCCTGCTTTGCGGGATGCGCGCCCGAGACGCTGAGCAGCGCGGCCCTGAGGCTGACAGCGCCTCTTCACAACCTGTGACGGCGCAGCTCCGTGCTCCCTGCCCTCACACAGCGGACACCCCCGGGGACACGCGGCATGTGGGAGGGGCCGGGATGGAGGGCCGCGGCTGCGTGTCCAAACTCAGCGAGGCAGTCACCATCCCTGAGCCCAATGAAGCCACGATATTCCAAAAGCAAACAGGAGCCTGCAGTCTGAGGAGCAGGAGGTGGTGGGGTTACTGCCCGTGGTCGTCACGGTAACATCCCACCCAGACCCCAAGGGAGGCCGTGACGCCAGGACCCGCACCAGGCACGCGTGTTCCCGCACGCTGCATGTTGGCGAGGCTGTGGGCACTGTGCTCGGCACAGAAACACGTGAGGGTTTGTGCGGTGCCGTCTCCTCTGTGCTGTCCCCTCCCTCCCGGCACAGAGCTCCTCGGGGAGGCCCTGCGATCGCAGGGGGACTGCGGGAGGGTCCCTGCTCAGGGCCCCACCAGCGGCTGGTCTCACAACACACGCAGGCGGCCTCTGCCAGCCAGGTTGGGAGCTTTAACTGGGCTTTTTAAAGGTCACGCAGGCAAATAAATGGCCTTAAAGAATCCCACGGCCTCACACACATGCACACACATCCCACAGCCTCACACACGTGCACACACACAGTCTCAGACATGTGCATGTGCGTACATATCTCACGGCCTCACATGCGTGCACACACACGGTCTCAGACATGTGCATGTGCACACACATCCCACGGCCTCACACATGTGCACATTCACACACACTGCTCACTCCGTGTCCCTCTAACACCCTGGGCGCGGCAGCTCGCGTTGCCTGAACAAGGTGAGGAGCTCCGTGAGGACATGCCCCCCATGGGGACTAACTGGCCGGCCAGGGCCAGGTGCCCACAGGGACACGGAACGCCAATGTGTCTGGCGTGGAAACGAAGCAGCTGCAGATGAGATGGGGCAGCTAACGAGGGCAGGGCCGCCCGGGGCCGGGTGCAGCCAGGCGCCCACGCAGGTGGGGCGGCCACACGCGTGTTCCCAGAACCATGACGGCACCTCCCTGGACCCTCAGAGACTCCTGGTGCGTCTCCATGAGAGATGCTTCTCTGAGCCCCGCACCCGCCTCCGCGCCAGGCCCGGCGAGAGCGCAGGCCTCACTGCTATTTGCGTCTCTAGGTCAATGTGCGGCCTTTGAAGCCGGGGATAAAGCACAAAAAACAGCCAAAGGCCTCACGCCTCCATGGGTCCCCGCAGAGGAGAGCGCACGCGTGGCTGCCAGGACGCGGACGGGGGGCGGGGCTGCCTCTGGGGCTCCACTGTGCCCCCCCAACACCCACCCCAGCTCCTGGGCGGAGGCGTTCCCGGGAGTCCCTCCGGGGAGGACGGCTCTTTGCTGGTGAGAAGAGCTGGTGCAAATGGACGGCCGTGCAGGTGCTGCTCACGAGCCGGACGGGCAGCGAGCGGCCTCCCGGCAGCCACTGGCCCGCCCGCTAATGGACCACGGCGGTCAATGCTCCGGGCAGAGCCCAGCACTTAACGGCTATAGGCCCAGTGGAGAGAAGACCCACTTTCCCAAACCCGCTGCCTCTGCCTCAGCCCAGGGCTCATCTCCCTCCCGGGCTGGTCCGTCTGCGGGACGGTGGGCACTGAAGCCTGGACAGCCCTGCCCTGCTCTTAGCACCAGGTCCCTGAGCAGGGATGGGGGCCACCCAGGGCACGGTGCGCAGTGCCACTGGAGGGCAGGGCTGGACCCACCCCAGGTGACCTGGACCAGTTCCTCCTCCCGGACAGAGGCTGTGGGTGGTCTCTGGGGGGCCCCGTGAGGGACTGGTCCAGGAGACACACCAACATGGAAGGGACTAGTGTGCCCAGCGCTTCCAGCTCAGGAAGGGGTCGCCGGTGAAGGCCCACATCGAGACTCGGGTTCCTGGGCTGGAAGATGGGGACAATACGGTGCCTCTCTCAGCACTGCCATGAGGATGGGGCGCCTGGTGCAGCCCAGCCATGTCCCCAAACGGGAACGCCAGTGGGATGGGAGGGCCTCACAGCCCGCCTCGCCCGAGCTCTGCCTCACTCCTCCTCACAGGCCTCCCTGTGCCCTCCCTGTGCCCTCCCTGTGCCCTCCACTGAGCGCACACAGGGCAGCGCTGGCTTCCTGCTCAGCCCACGCGACGGCAGAAAACACCATTTCCCTGGCGGCCACCTCGCTGACTGCAACTCCCCCTCCAACCTCCCCAGACGCTGAGAGACTTTCTCCTTTGGTCACCTCCCCCAGGCAGCCTGCCTGGACTCCTGTGTCTCAGGCCATGGCCCCACCTGCAGAGAAGCACCCACAGGACCCGTCTCGCTCAGTCCCTCACAGCTGGGCCACGGGGCCGCAGTCCCTGACAACCGTACCTGGAGCTCCGTCCTCTGCTCCTCCAGGGCCTGAGGCTCAGGGCCGAGACCCGCCTCTGCCTCCTTGTCCGCCCGGCACAGGCCCCCTGGCGCCTGCCTCCTCTCTGAGGGCCCCCACACCTTGACTTGCAGCCCCCAGACTTTCCTCCTGCCTGCTCAGTGCCCAGGCTCTCGCCCTCAAGGGAGGTGGGGTGAAAGTTCTCCTGCCCTCTCCCTATCACCCCATCCCCCCACAGTCAGGCCCCCAGTACTCACAGGCACCTGGGGCCCCACCTCCAGGCCCGGGGCTCCCCGCAGGGTGTCCTCTGTTGATTGTCCTCCGTCCCCACTTGACTGGGAGTCGGGGAGGGTGCAGTCTGTGTCCGTTCTAAACCCACAGTTACTCGCTGACCACATATGAATGAATGAATGAATGAATGAATGAACCAATGAATGAATGAATAAAGACATGAACGCATGCCTCATGGGGCCTCCCTTGGGCTCCGACAGGCTGGTGCCCACTCAGTTCTGGTCGGGCCACACTGAGCCCCAGCCCCTGGCGGTCTGTCTCCTGCCTCCCGCCTCCATCCATCTGCATCTGATGATGAGGTGACGGGAAGCCACACACCATCCGTCTGGCTAAATGGAAATTAAGTTCCTCATAGAGACACAGTGCCCTGAGCTCTCGGCAGCTGGGTGTGGGCCCGGGACCCTGGCGGAGGCCGAGGGGCCCGCCTGGCGCCTCTGGCCCCCACTCCGACCTCATTTGTAGCCGGAGCGCCCGCCCTCCCTACGCGCCCGGCCCTCGGGGAGAGGGGGCCGGTGTTCCCGGAGCAGCTCCCGTATTGACTCATCGACTCGTAGGCGCGAGGGTGGACTCGTTTATCATTCAATTAACGGTGTCCGCACAGCCGTTATGTAAATAAGCAGCCACACGTGTAACCCATCTGTAATGGAAGTCATGGCATGTCCCCGCCGAGGGGTGCCCCGCCAATCCTACAACCGCCCGGATGGATAGGGAGCCCCGTTCTGCCCGCAGGGCCATGTGGTGGTGCCTGGTCCTTCCCCAGGCGTCGGGGATGGAACCGCAGGCTGCAGGGGAGGGAAGGGCCAACAGCAGGGGCAGCGCCCTCAGTGCCAGCCAACCAGCGTTGCCCCCGTGTCCCCGTCAGAGGACAAAGCCCTTTCCGTGCAGACCCGCCTCGGGGGTTTGGGGGTCAAGTTTGCCTCCCAGTACACCCATCTCTGTGCCTCAGTTTCCCCACCAGAAGGGAGGGAGGGGGCCTGGGCCCAGGGCTGCTCACTGTGACGGTTGGAGCATCTAAGCTATGTGAGAGGGAGGAGGGGCCGCGGCCCTGGCCCAGGTGAACCCTATGGGCAGAGCCAGGTGCCCTGAGCCGCCATCAGCGTGGCCACTTCCTGGGGCCTGGGAGGGGGAGGCTGACGAGGGGCCCCTCACACCCGCCTGGCCCCTCCCTCGGCGCCCCTCCCTCTGAGTCCGCGTGTCTGGCCAAGTGCACGGAGCCCCCCGCGCTACACGGGGCTCCTCCAGGCTCCCGCGTGGCCGGCTGGGTAACTTACTGCACTGACATTGGAGAGAGAAAGTGGAGCTGCTAATGTTTGCAAAATTCATCTCAAATAGTATTCGCTGGTGTTAATTAAAGTGACTCACGCTGCCGCGAACTAAGCCGAATCCATCGTTTTCTGCAAATTAAAGTCAGCGCCCAGGCAGCTGCCCCCGGGGCAGGGGCTCAGGGGGAGGGGCAGGTGGGGAGCACAGCCCGTGGCTGGGGGCAACTTGGGGGGGGGCCTGGCACCGCCCCAGGTGCCGTGTGCTGGCATGTGGAGGTCTGGTGTGCAAGGGCGGAGCCTGGAGACCCAGACCCCTGAGGGGCAAACTCAGCCGCAAGAGGCTGGAGGACCTGCAGAAGAAGGTGTGTGAGTGCAGCCCTGCCCATCTGCATGTAGGACTCCGGCCAGAACGGGCAAGAATAAACTGCTGTGGAAGTCACAGTCCTGGTGGCCCCAGGACACTGGCCCAGAGGCGAGGACAGCCGGGTGCTGGGGGCAGCGATGGCCCTGCTGGGAGCTCCGGGCAGGAGGAGCTCTCGACTTCCCTCCGCGTCCACCATGCTGCAGCCCAGGTGGCTCCGGGCACAGACCTGGCGTGCAGGCAGGTGGAAGGGCCTGGGCTGACTGCCCTCAGGGAAGAGGGGGCACTACCAGCTCAGATGGTGCCCTGGCCCCAGCGCCTGGCCTGGGCTCCCAGGGAAGCGGTGACCTCCTCTCTCCAGGACCCAGGTCCCCAGCGCCATGGGAGGGGGGGGGGGGGGGGACCCGGCGGGGTGGGCCGGGCCAGCACCTTGGGGTTTGGCTTTCAAACCCGGCAATACTGTGACCGAGGAGATGACCCCCGGAGCAGCAGGGCGTCATCTGTGATTTCCAAGCTCCTGCAGGATTTACGTGATTCGAAACCCTTGGCGGAGGTTTCCAATCCGCCCGTTTGCGGAGAAATCGTGAAGCTTCCAACATGTTAAAACAGAGAAACGAAGCTGGCAGTGGCCCCAGTGGCCCCAGTGGCACCCCGACCCCTCCCCATGCTGAATTAGCTGCGCGCGAATGCCGGACGGACTGAGCTGACGTCCGAGGGCGCTGGGCTGTCTGTGAGTTTTCTGCCTCCTGATGTGACTCACATGGAACAAAGGCAGCACCTAATCAACAAAGGCAACTGCACACTCAGGGCAGGCGGTGCACACCATGAAGAGCAGCCACCCTGGGCCCACTGGCTCATGGCTGAGCGTCGCCCTGGGAACCAGGAGGTCATGGCTCGATTCCCAGTCAGGGCACAGGCCCGGGCTGCAGGCTCCATCCCCAGAGGGGGGCGTGCAGGAGGCAGCCGATCCGTGATCCTCTCTCATCATGGATGTTTCTCTCTCTCTCTCCCTCCCCCTTCCTCTCTGAATTCAATAAACATGTTTAAAATTTCTTTTTTTAAAAAAAAACCTCCTTGAAAGCCGGGCCTCACTCCTTGTCTTTGCCTTCTGCTGCCTGCAGCGCCCTGGGTCCCGTGCCACTGGCAGGTGGGGCCGGTCGTGCCCCAGGTCGCACAGGCGAGTGCAGGGCTGTGCCTGGCTCAGATCTCCCTGGCAGTGACCCCAGCGCCCGCCCTGTCCTGGCTCCCGCTCCCTCCCGCTGTCTGGCTCCTGTGGGCGGAAGAGGCCCCCTGTCTGGGCCTTTGGAGGGAACCGCAGGCCCCTGTCTCCCGCAGCCCTGGCTCTGCTTTGTGAGGATGGAGACAGTGACTAAGGGCAAGACAAGCAGCAGGCGCTCCTTGCGGAGGCACGTTTGTTTGTGGGGTTCTGCGCGTGCGAGGGGACCGGCACACGGCTGTGGAGAATCACTGGTCCCGGAAAGAGTTCAGCTCGCGTCTGAGGCTTCCGGCCTGCAGAGCGATGGCCCCTCTTTCATCTCATTTTATCCGGAAAAGACCCTGGAGACGATGGGGGTGTGAGAGGCCGCTTCCATCGCCAAGAATGGACGGGAACCCCACAGAGGCAGGGAGGCAGGCGCCGACCCCTGGGCCGGGATGATGCCCATCGTGCCTGGGCCCAGGCCCCTCCCCGCCCCGCCTCTGGCTCTGCCTGGGAGTCCCCACCTGCCTCCTGCAACCCCCAAGGACTGCCGGGGTGTGACAGCTCCCCGCCCTGGGCTGCCATCCAGGCCTCACCCGTGTGCCCAGCTGCCCGGCTTTGAGCCCCTCGTTGGCATTGCGGAGCTAGGGCTGGCGGACCTCCTGGTGTTGTTGGGTGTTGGGGGACAGAGGGGTGATGCCTGGGAGCCGGCAGAGCACACCCCTCCACCCATTGCAGGTAGAAGTCCAGCTCTCACATCCTCTGCGCTCGTGCGGCTGTTTCCAATATTCTCTCAGGGCCATGTGTTCTGTGTCGGGGAGACAATAGGCACCTGAGACCCAGCACACCCCTCTCCACCCCCGCTTCTGGAGGGCGTGTCTGGGAGCTGAGCCTGCTCTTCCCTCTGCCCCCCCTCACCCCTGGGCGGGTCCCTGGGCCACCCTCCCTCACTCTCCTCCTGCTGCAGGCGGCTCCACTGCTCCTGCCTGCCAGGCCCCTGGTTCAGCTCTGTGTTTCCAAAGGGACTCTGCCCGCCTGCCGCCTGCTCCGCCCCTCACAGCAGACGACCTGCTCCTGGAGATGGAGGTATTGACCCGCAGCCCCAGGAGGCCTGCAGGCTGCTGGCTGTGCTGAGCTTAAGAGCCGTGAAGGGCGTTTGCTCCAGAATTCCTGACAGATCCATGTCGCGTCTCCGCTCGCCAATGCACGTTTTGGAGCAGCTGCCTCTGCCCAGAGGGTCCCAGGAAGCTGGGCCCAGGATGGTGGGGCGGCTCCTGGCAAACAGGGTCCCGCTCTCAGGGTGAACTGAGCGCAGAGCATTCCTGGGAGAGGCTGGGGTGTGGGGGGAAGGGCAGGACACTTCCCAGCCGGGCCTGGGGCAGAAACAGGGAGAGAGGGGCCAGGAGGGGGCCGGGGGCGGACGCCTGTGGACAGCGGGTGGGGTCGGCAGGTGACAGCAGGGTGTCCGTCCAGAGATCGCGGCCCCCTGACACCGACCGCACCCTGGTCACATCCCGTGTGACTCCGTAAAGATGAGTGTGAACCCACGCCGCCCTCAAGAACACACAGTCTGGGGAGCAGGCGGCCCGCGTCCGGGCGCCTCGGGCTGTGCTGGCCCTGCAGACCTGCCGGCCACCCTCCCAGGGCCCACCGATGTTTGGGGACCATCTCAACTTGGGGAACGGAGGCTTTCGTGGCCTCGGCCCTCCCTCATGACCTCCTGGTTCCTAGGTTGATGCTCAACCACTGAGTCACGCCAGCCGGGCAAGACAGGCCTGACCTTCTGACAGTGCCCCGCCCTGCTCCCTCAGCCCTGCGTGCTCGGGGTCCTCGGACCCAGGGCACCTCGGCCAGGGAGGAGGATGGAGCCAGGCGGGGCCGGCGAAGGTGGGGGAACGGCTG